>JAJOZX010006642.1:227500-255882 GCA_023014485.1 Bathynomus jamesi | reverse complement strand
ACTTTGTGATGTGTGATCTTTACGGGGGCTCCGCCCCCGTACCCCCGAAACCTAAATTATACAAATGATAATGTAATAACATGTTAAGTTATGCACTTTTTTAGTCAAAAATACATTTTTCTAGCTTAGGTTCGGTCAGGTTAGGTTAGGTTAGGTTTCTCAAAAAAACCGATTGCAGAAACAAAATCAAAATCAGGGTCATCGACTGCCCTTGTTTGCAACTTTGGAGGAAAATCGAGAGCAGTCCATGAAACATACTAGGTCCATATATATATATATATATATATTCACTTATTCACATTATATATAAACAAACGTGAAAACATTTAACCTTGACCGGAGTCGAACCGCTTTCCCTGAAATTCATAACGTAACGCACGTAAGTGCTAAATCTAAACATTCGAAGCTTACCTAGGAACTATAACTACTTAGTGGCCCTTTTGTAAACTTCTACGGTCAAATTTAGTGTTAGAATTCTCACGGAAACCTGGTTAAATAGTAGTATTAAAAACCTATATAATATAGATAATTACGTTGCTTATCATACTGTAAGAGATGGTCAGATTGATGGGGGTATCTCTGTGTATGTGCATCAAACTTACGACTCTAACGAAGTATTTTCTCTATGTAATAGTGACAATGAAAACCTGATTATGAATATAAATGACAAAAGTAATGTATATTCTGTCCATGCAATATATAGACCACCTAATACTAATATAAATAGCTTTTTAATTCACTTAGATAACATGTTATGCAACTTTCATAAATCGAATGCCATAGTTGCGGGACACCAACATCAATTTGCAATCTGAAGCAATCTCTCATAAATTTTTAAACTTAATGAATTCTTTGTATCTTAGTCATTCTATTACCAAACCCACTCGAGTCTGCAGCTATGGCAATTGAATAACAGAATCTACGATTGATAATATATTTGTAAATAGCAATGCCCTCGTAAATTCTGGAATTATAACCACTAACATCAGTGATCATTTTCCTACTTACGCTATATTCAATAACATTGTTCAGGTTGCGGACAAAACAACTATTGATTACAGAATATTCTCAGAGGTTAACAAAAGAAAATTTATTGGGGCTGTAGAAAATACTCGACTTGACTGTGACGAACCTTTAAATGACCCAGATCATATGTTTCAGTTCTTCTATGACACCTCATTCCATATTTTGAATATTTGCTTTCCTTTAAGGAGAAAAACAGTTCGCCCAAAAGTGTCGCAAATCCATTGATCACTCCAGGAATTATCACTTCAATAAAGAACAGAGATAAATTATTCAAATTGCAGTTACAGAGCAAAATTCCTAAAATACAATATACTCAATACAAAAACAAATTAACTAAAATAATCAAAATTGCAAAATATAATTATTATAACAATCAATTTTCCAAACATAAAGGAGACATGAAAAACACCTGGACAACCATAAACAATCTTCTCGGAAAACAAATTAAGAAAAATTCAATAGAGAAATTAAATGTTGATAATAAAGAAATTACTGATGATACTGCTATTGCAGACTCTTTAAATGCACATTTTACTTCAATAGCGGATAAGCTTCGCTCACAATTAATAAATAATGATGACTCACCTCTAGAATATATGCCACCCAGCCCACTAAATTAATTTTCTTTTGTTCCTGCTACCTCTACTGAGGTCCAGAATATTATTGGTAAATTAAAAAATACAAAAAATAACATTAATAACATTCCTGTACCTATATTGAAACTTGTTAAAGATAAGATATCTGTAACTTTGGCTAAAATTATCAATCAAAGTATTTCCAAAGGAATATTCCCATCAATGCTAAAAACTGGTTGTATAACACTCCTTTTTAAAGGGGGTGATCCTACACTAGCAACAAATTACAGGCCGGTGTGTTCATTATGTGTTCAGCAAAGTTTTTGAAAAAATTGTAAAAAGTAGAATGCAGCGATATTTAGAATCCTACAATTTATTATCTCCAAGTCAATATGGCTTCCATAATAATAAAACAACGGAAATGGCTATTTTAAATCTTATGGAAAATGTAAATATAGCTAAGGAGAACAAGGAAATAATGATATCAATATTTATGGATTTGAGTAAGGCGTTTGATGTAATAGACCATAATATTCTACTTAATAAATTATATTGTTACGGCTTTAGAAGAGCAATCAGTGATTGGTTTAAAAGTTATTTGTCCAATAGATATCATTTTGTATCAGCAAATAAGGTTTGCTCAACTAAAGCGCTTGTCAAACATGGTGTGCCACAGGGCTCAGTTCTGGGTCCACTGTTATTTTTATTATATATAAATGACCTTCCACGTTCATCTGATATACTGAACTTCATAATGTTTGCAGATGATACAACTGTCTCTTTTTCTTGCAAAGATGTTAATACAGCTAAGAATATATTTCATTCAGAATTCATCAGTGTAATGAAATGGTTGACCACCAATAAACTCTTCCTAAATACCAGTAAAACAAATGGACCTAGTATGTTTCATGAACTGCTCTCGATTTTCCTACAAAATTGCACACAAGGGCGGTCGATGACCCTGATTTTGTTTCTGCAATCGGTTTTCTTGAGAAACCTAACCTAACCTAACCTAACCTAACCTAACCTAACCTAATCACACGAAAATCGGCGGACCTGGTTGTACTGTCGAAATTGACGAGACATTATATTCTCGCCGGAAAAACAATAAAGGACGCGTGTTGCCACAGCAATGGTATTTGGGGAGTTTGTAGATAATCAGGAGACGTGTTTCTCTACGCTGTTCCCAAGCGCGATCGGACAACGTTAGTTGACTGTATAAAGGCATCCATTCTTCCAGGGTCCACGCTCATGAGCGACATGTGGAAGGCGTACGAGGGCATTGATCAACTCGCTGGGTTGTGAATTTGTATGGCGTAAGCGCCACACCAGCTCGGACTTATTCAAAAAGATGTTGGAGTGTATTGCGTCGTTTCAGTAAATAAATTTATTCAATATCCAATAACATTTTTCTTTATCATTTCTCAAGAAAACCGATTGCAGAAACAAAATCAGGGTCATCGACTGACCTTGTTTGCAATTTCGTAGGAAAATCAAGAGCAGTCCATGAAACATACTAGTCCCAAACAAATTTCATGATTTTTACTAATAAAAAAAAATGTATATCTTGATGAACTTAATGTTAATGAAATCGCCATAAAGGAGTGTACTGCAACAAAATTTCTTGGTGTAATACTAGATAAGAATTTGCAATGGAGTGATCATGTAAATTATATCGCGAAAAAGATTTCAAGGAGCGTTGCTATAATGTTTAAACTTAGAAATGTAGTCCCTAAACAAGTTTTATTGACTCTTTATCATACTCTTGTTCTTCCTTATATAACATACTGCACCCTTGTTTGGGGAAACTCCGCTAACAACGCATTAAATGGTATCTTTGTCATCCAAAAACGAGCAATAAGGTTATTATCTGATGCTGATTTCCTTGATCACTCTAGTGCATTATTAAAAAGCTAAACCTACTAAAACTCAACGATATAACCAAACTGGCACATTTTATTTTTATTTACAAGTGCAAGAACAAAATCATTAATTTGCAATGGGTAAATAGATATTTTGTAACTCATCAAGAAATCCACTCGTATCAGACCAGAAATAAATCAAAGCTTGTTATACCTCAATTTAGATTATCTTCATCTCAAAAACCACCCATTTTCATTGGATTTAAGCTATGGAATGACTTGCATACCAATATAAAAAATATTGTGAGTGTAAATTTGGTTAAAACCAAGTTGAAATCCCGATTAATAATGGCATACTAACAAAAATCTAGGATTAATGTCCACTAATATTGTTTAATATTGTCCATTAATATTGTTTAATATTGTAATACATGTTTTAACTATTAATAATACTTATTTACTTATTTATTTAGTTATTATTATTAATTTATAACAACTAGCTGCTTATTTTTAATAAGAGCCCAGTAAAGCCTAAAGCTTAAGGGCCAAATTAAATAAAATAAATGGTCGAGCTTCACAATTATTCATGTCATTGTAAATTGAAAAAAATGTATTTATTTTATTATTATTAATAAAGGTTATTCTATTCTATTCTATTATTCTATACCTGTTACGCCATTCCGAGTCACGGACCTGTTAAACAAATTGGATATTTATAAATTTCGTTTTCTGCATTACAATTTTATAATCATTTTTTAGGTGAAAAAGTTTACATTTACGTTTAAAAACTTTATATTTAAGAGAAAATAAACTAAAACAATTAATGTTAAACTTTTATGGACTGGTGCAGTGGTGCATGCATGTCGTTATCGTTCGGAAATATAATTTATTAACGTTTATAAAAATCTACAATAACAAAATGAAGCTACAAAAGTGCTGTGGTATTTAATTAAAGTAATTATTATATTCTAACCACTGTTTTATTTGGTCCAGACAAAAAGTGGTTAACTAAACTTGGTTTGTTGTTTGAAAGATATGATTTTTCTTTGTTATAACAAAATGAAGCCAACAAAAGAGATTAAGTAACTCTAAATAAAGCAATTATTATATTTCAACCATTACTTTATTTGATTCTATCCAAAAGCAGTCAACTAAACGTGTTTTGTTGTTTTCACAACCAGGTTTTTCCTTGTGTATATTTAAAACAAAAATTTCTAAACTACAGGGTGTCTGAAAAGTCACTCCCTATTTTTAAATTCTTATTGCTCCTAAACGAAAAGGAATATGAAAACATTTTTTTAACTGAAATGAAGCTTATGTATTACCGTTTACTTTATTACAAAATTGAAAAGCTTTAATATAAAGTTAAAGTTCAACGTAGGTTCCAGCAGCGTCCACACATTTTTGTAACCTTACCGGTACATTTTCAACAGATTTTCTCAAGAAGTCACGTAGTACATTACCAAGAACATCACGAATTTTGTTTTCAAGTTCATCAATGGTCCTTGGTTTTGATTTGTACCCTTCTTCTTTGGCCCAGCCCCACAGAAAGAAGTTGCATGGCGTTAAATCTGGACTTCAAGCAGGCCATTTCGTTGGCCCTCGACAACCTAACCACCATCCGGAGAAGTGGTTATCTAACCAGGCACGAACAGTTAGTGCAAAATGTGGTGAAGCCCCATCTTGCATGAAGAGCAACTCTCCAGCATTTTCCCACTCACGTTACAGAAGTGTGTGGACACTGCTGGAGCCTGCGTTGAACTTTAACTTTGTATTAAAGCTTTTAAATTTTGTAATAAAGTAAACGGTAATAAATAAGCTTCATTTCAGTTAAAGAAATGTTTTCATATCCCTTTTCGTTTAGGAGCAATAAGAATTAAAAAATAGGGAGTGACTTTTCAGACATCCTCCAGTTAAAAGTTAAATGACTTATTTCATCTATATAAGACGACTGGTAAATTTTAATTAATTTCATATGTAAGTACTATATTGAATTGTTCATTTTAATTAATAGAACGAATAACTCTAAACACCGTTGTTAACAGAGCATTTTTTAACCTAGTGAGTAGGCGACATGAATGCCACCCAGTGAAGAAATTTTTAGGGTACTGGGCGACAAGGAATTTTCAAAATTTGTAAAAAAGAATTGTCTCCGGAGTTGTCTTGGGAGCATTGTCTTGGAAGCCATATAAATACATATAATACATGCACATTAGGCCAGGTCGAAATTTTATATTGAAAAGGTACATATTGTGAGGGGTTTGAATGGAACACAGGAACCCCCTCATAAATTATTTTCGCTGTTTAAAGCCTCCTACCATGGCACAATTTTTCACTTTTTGACCTATTTTGAAGAATATTCCATTTATACGAGACCATGACTCCAGATTTGAAAAAATTTACTGGAG
Source organism: Bathynomus jamesi (assembly GCA_023014485.1). Classification (NCBI taxonomy): domain Eukaryota; kingdom Metazoa; phylum Arthropoda; class Malacostraca; order Isopoda; family Cirolanidae; genus Bathynomus; species Bathynomus jamesi. Next base: position 250,011 of record JAJOZX010006642.1, on the reverse strand, counting down.
CACAGCTCTGAATTTACTTTTTTTTCCCTTACACCACTAGATAGGTTAATGATAGTAAACTCTTGAATTGACGACATACCAATTACAAATTGTTTTAGCTAAACATAATAATACAATAATGTACAGTTTATAACTCACCTTAAGTTTATTTATTCATTGCAGCAGCAACAGTGGACGATGTTAGACCTTGCATGTAGGCATTTGTTGTGAATTTACCGCTATGTATGCTTGGCCACTGATCAATGGCTTTCTGTGTGATCATTACAGCAGATCTAGTGCCTGGAGCTGGACCCTCCTTCACAATTCTGCACAGCTTAGTCAAATGAGATGGCTTAATGGATCCTTTGTGTTCAACAATGTAACCAAGAATGGAGAATGTCCCTTCAGCTGGTGCTTCACTCCAGGCAGTTGATCCATCTTTATCAAAATGCTTTAATCTCTCTGTGATTCCTTTCCACAGCTGTTCTATATATTCTGTCAGCCAATTTATCACTGAGTCTTTTGTAAAACTACTTTCAGATCTGGTTCTGGATGGTCTAGCAACTTCAGCAACCTGGTAGTAATCAGAACGTTTCTTGATGTATTTGTAAACTTCATTTAGGATGTAATCCTCAGCTGTTAGTTCCTTTTGCTGCCCTGTGGTATCGTGCTTAAATTCAGAAACTACATCATTTGCATTTCCTCCATTAGCTAATTTGGAAATTGTTTCCATCACTCTTAACATAACAGTTTTCCCTCCTTCTTTATAAAATATATTTTCTACAAATTCTGCACTAACTGTGGTTTTTTGAGCTACTTGCAACATAATCTTTGTTACATAGGAAATCAATACATAGAACTTGGCACTAATTTCTTTCTCTTGTGGATGATCAAAAAACACACAATTTTCCACAAATCTGTCAAATTGATCAAATTCGTAATTAACCATGCGAGTATCAGATTTGAGTTTTGGTCTCTTAAAACCAATGATATTGTCAAGAACCATATTGGTATAGTCAAGGCCTGATCTCAGATTTGAAGAGTGATTCTAAATAAAGTCTAAAAGCTCACTTAGTTTACAAATTTTCTTCAATGCATCAACGTGGGCTCTGTTCACAAGATGCATTAAGTCCCATCGAAATTTGAAATTTTCTCCAAACAACTTTTTCATTTCGTTTTTAAATGGCTCGTTGTCCTTACAAAAAGCCCCATCTCCAACCATTCCAGATACCTTGGATTTAATTGCTTCTTCAGATAGTTTCAAGTGATTAGGAGACTTCAACACATCAAAAATTTCATTGGCCAAATAAACTCCTGATTTGCTGCGTACTAAATTTATCCCAGCAAGTTTTACAGTCTTATCTTCTTCACTCATAACTAATACAACTAGCATGCTTAATCCCAAAATTGTTCCAATGTCAGCTGTTATTGTTACTGAAGTTTGTTCTAAGAACCACTTTACAGTTTGTTCTTTAAGTTGATTATCTAATAGCTCACAAATTGTCTCGCACGCATGTGTGCTATGATTCAAATTTCCAACCTCACAACCTGACCTTGTAATACAGCTAGAAGTACTGGATATAGAGCCCATGCAGTGTTTGTTTTCATTATGTAGTATAAGATGTTGCCACATAAGTCTTCTATGCGTTTAGTAGTGTTCCGAGAAGATGTTTTCATCACTTCATAAACAGCAGCTCTTTGATGATGCTGAAGTTTAATTAAATGTCTCTTCAGGTGGGTTTTCAGATTTCTAAACCATCTCTCTTGATTTTCTCCTTGTTTGCATACATAGGTTAAATCTTTAACATTGAAGTAACCTTTTATGTTAGAATGTTTGTCTGAAGCACATGCTTTGGGGTCTGTGCAAGCTATGCAATATAATGTAAACATTTTATCATCAGAAGCATCATCAATATCTTCTTGATTATCATCATCTTCATCCTCAACAGCTATATCTACATCAGGCATATTAGTGTCACTATTTGCAATGTTTTCCATTATATCACTTGGTACTGAAAATGAATCATCAGCATGCCCTAGATCCTTCTTTTCCACCAATTTGAATGTAGATTTGATCAAATCATTGTTCAGGATTCCTTGTATTGATTTACACTTGCTTAAATGGGCTATGGAAATGTCAAATTTGTTGCTTTTTGCTTTATTAGATTTGGATGCAACACTTGAACTTGAAGGCATATTTGACTCTTCTCTTTATTAACCACAACAGCTTGGTGAGTTTCTTTTGTTAGGCGCAAAATTGCATTCAATGTCTTCTGGATTTGGGAATTTTCAAATTCCTCTAAAGCAGTTTTGTTAGTCTGATGCGCAGATTCCTCACTTACCTTTTGTTTCTTAGGTGGAGGAGAAGCACTTTCTTCAGTCTGTGAAACATCTAGTGAAAAAGTTTCATTTTCTAGATTAGCAGTTGATGAAGTTGGTTCATTTTTCTGAGGTCTAGCACTAGCACATTTTGTGAACAAACTAAATGACTGCTTTGCCGTATCTCTTTGCTGCACTTCATCCTGGTATTTCTTTACTGCAATATCTAAGCTGTGGGCCCAAACTCTGGGACCTCTTGTATTGTAACAAATATTTTTTTTGGAATTAAAATGTTCCTCCCAGTTTTGCTTCTTTGAATATTTGTTCTTGCATTGACCACAAAAGTAACTCCTTTTAACACCCTCACTTTTCTCTCCAACTTCATCAATATTAGGATCCATTACTGATTATTGACTACCTGAAAAAATACAAAATAAGTAAAAGTTAGTAAATATAGTATGGTAAAAGTGAGTAAAAGTAAGTAAATATAGTACAATGAAAGTAAGTAAAAGTAAGTGCTTTAAACTTAGTAAAAGTAAGGAAGAGTAAGTAAAAGTAGGTAAGTTAAAGTAAGTAAAAGTAAGTTTAAACTTAACTAAACTTTTCAATTCTAGAGTCATGGTGGATTACTTAAAACCGCACAAGTAATTATCTGGCCAATTTATCAAACCTGGCCGAGATCAATGGAACATAGTCCAATCCTGATAATTTTATATTAAAAAAATATACGTTTTAATAAAATTTTAATTATCAAAACATTGAAGCTTAACAAAAAATAAAAATAATTGTTAAATATGGAATTACCAACTAAACTTAAAATAACTAAATTTGTAATTTAAAAAAATTGGTTTGTACAAGAACGTATACGCAAAAAAATTGCATAACGTCTAGCGGATGAACAAAACCCAAACCCAAATTTACTTTTTCTCATGGTCAAATTTACTGGAGCAATGCTCCCAAGATCCCAGGAATCTGGAGTCATGTACGAGACTTACTCTACATTTAGGTTTTTTGATGACTTAACTCTTTATTAACGTATAATATTTTATTTAATAATGTACAGTATTAAGAAAATTAATTAAGTACAACAATATATTCAGAAGAAAAAATTAGAGGCATAATCAATGTGTTAAAATTCAATTCACTTTTTCATTGTTCCTTATCACATCAAAATGGAAGAAATTTTCAATATCATTAGGAAATTTTATTTCATATGTTTCTTACTCGTTCCATTGGGCCTTCCATTCAAACTTGGGCAGTTTTCGCCTTGATTCTAATGAGTTTAAGATAAACTTTTGACGGTTGTCATATCCTATTCTTTCCTGACATGCCTTTGTTACTAGGTTCACTGCCCTTTCCACACTTTGACTGTGGCATGGAAAAGAAGCTATCTCCAGTGGCTTACATCGAGCCTGTAGTAGCTCATCGTTGCTAAAATTGTTTAGCAGCGGTGGAGTAGTAATGATCTCTTTTTGACAATCGATCAACTCGGTGTAGTCAGTAGATTGGAAATTGAGGGTTCGAGGCAACTCAATGTTTCTGATACCTGAAAATCCTGTTCAGAAAGGATGATTTTCTGAATAGCTTGCTCCCTAATTTCTAGTCTCTTGTCAGTTACCATTAATATGAGTATATTTTCTGGGTGGGCAAAGTAGGCGTTATTCTTTAATACTGGTTCTATGATTGATCTATGTTGTTCATCTAAATTTCGAAGCCAGCACATTAAATGCCAAAAGTTATATGCACTATCAGTTGCATTAGGATGAGATTTTAATCAAAACCACCCTGGAGCATAGAACTGCATAATAATCTTGACTATATCTTGAAGGTTTTAATCGGGATTTGGCGTTGAGATATATAATCGAAGGACCCTGTTGGTTAAAGTTAGCCAGCGAGCATGGTGAAGGGTACCTGGGATCGAGTGGACAGATCTTGAGAAGTGTCTCCAGTTTGCACTGCCAGACACATATCATAGAGATATCTTTGATCACTGCTTAGCTCCTTCACAACATTTGCTGGAATTTCTTTAATGTTTCCCTTTACGCGAGAATATTTGACTACCTCTAATTTTGTTAACTCGTTTTCAGTTTATTCCCATTGAACCCACAAAGTATTTGGACCTGTTGTTTTACCATCAATGGCTTTGTAGACGTGCATAAAAGGCAGCTCATTCAAATGCAAGAGGCACACCAACCACTGCACTGGTCTGTTAAGATGAATTTCAACCAGTTTTATGGATCCACCAATTTTTCCTGTATTTACAGGAGTACCATCACACAGTAAAGCTTTGATAGTATCTGTGCCGTTCGAGTCTATAATAATAGTTATCAACCCTTCTGCTATGCAATGAGCAGTTCCATTATCTGGTGTGACATGGTCTACATAGATGCTTCCTGGTTCTTTCACAAAAACATAGTGTTCTTCTTTTATCTTTCCACTTTTAGTTAATGTGTTATCTTTCCTTCCATCAAATCCAAGGCACTCCATCTTCAGATTTTCGGATTTAGACCTAAAAGTATTTGTTTCACCCATGCGATTTCTTTCTCTTTCTAATTTCTTTCTGTCAAGCATGTTAGTGTGGTTAAGAATCCCCATATCTTTTAAAGCTGCATTGACTATTGCAGCTGTAGCTCTACATTCTACAACTTACACGATAACGATCAGCTGTTAATGCTAGGTTTTTATAGGAGTGCCTGTTCTGAGTATTCTCAGTCAATTCTAAATCGGCCTCATAATCTACATCCTGACTCTCTGAATCTACATCCATGTTTTCTTCGGTATTTTCTATAAATTCTGATGGTAAAACATTGGTGGCTTCAGTCATTTCTTCTTGTGCTTTTAGTTTACAGTTTTGTGCTTCTTGGGCTCTTGCTAAAGATCTCTTCTTTGTTGAACTAGCTATGCGATCAATTGGTCCTAACTGATTTTTTTCTTTGTTTTTGACCCACAAAAGACTCCCATTCTGCCATTGGTATTTTATCCTTACACCTGCAAGATTTCCTATCAATTCCCTTATCATAGTATTCACAATAAGATATATCAAACATTTCATCCTACTGAGCTACTTTTAAGGCAAAATTTTAATTTCTTCGATGTAACGGCACCTTGTTCAATTTTGAGGCTTCTTCTATTAGTCGACTGACTTTAAGATAGATACCTTTGGTGTTAATTGTAGGGAAAGAAAATTTTATCCAAATGTCTTCAATATCTTTTACAACAACCCTGTAACAATCATTAGCAGCTGCTGATCCTTTTGATTTAGCTTCTTCACGACGGCACACAAAAAGGTAGTCTCTCTCAACATCTGTTTTGAAGGAGTCATGGCTGCTGGGAATTCCGTAGGATATCCAAAGGCTGCATTTGAGGACTTGCTTCTAGTAGTCATAGTTTATATTCAGAAGTAAAATCAAATTATATGTAATTTATAATTTATGATAATTCAAATTATAATTAAAGCAAATGCAAATTATTTCTATTTATCTGAAAAATTATTTATATTTATCTGGGGCATGTGATAGGGGTAGTAGGATAGCGCATGCTTGATTTTTAATATTTTGTTAAAGTGATAGAAAAAACCTCACATAGTGTACTTTTTAAGAAATAAAAATTTTTCCCATTTAAATATATGCAAATATGAGGGTAAAAAAGAGGTGGGGGGTATGTGCTAGGGGTAGCAGGGGTAGCACATACTTGATGTTTTAATATTTTGTTAAGATGATAAAATGAAACTTCTCACATAGTATACTTTTTAAGAAATAAAAAATTTCCCATTTTCGAACCGGCCTAATGCACATATGCCACAATCAGAACTGTTTATCCTAAATGTAAATATGAAATTTACATTGAATATTTATTTACAGATAATGCTAGTGTTATTTCAGACCACACGGGGATAGTGGCCTGATTAGGGAACATCCGGATCCATAGTATCCTTAATCCAAGGGTGTGGTGGGACCGGTTCGGTCTGGTTCGCCCGAACCGGTTGTTAAATTTTGATTGGCTCACCGAACCGTTTGTTTGTTTTTAACAAATATTTAACAGTCATTAGAAATTTATTTATATCTACATTTTTTTAATTTTTCAGGATTTTATAGAAAAATATAAATAGTATCACAAGCAGTGGTCGTTTCAATATTTATTTATTTTTTGAGGAAAAATTAGTTTATTTTTAGATAATTATGTCATTAGTGAGTATAAAGAATATGTTAAATAATTTCTGCGAAAATGTTATAAAATGCTGTTTGCAAAAGCTAAAATGCGTTGGCTTCCGGGGCTCCGCCCCGGTCCCCGCTGGGGGAGCTACCGCTCACCCCAGACCCCCTAGCTTAATGACTCGTGCCATTCGCGCTCGCCGATTTACACCCCTATCTGTATCAGAACCGGTTCTTAAGAAATTAGCAACACACCCCTGCCTTAATCCCCCCCCCCCACTTCCCAATCTGCCTTTGTAGCCCAGTGGGAAAAGCTTAAAAAATGCTCTGGTTTTTAATGTGTATACAGCATACTTCATGTACTCAGAACAATAATATTTATATATTCTTTGAATATGCAAACCGGATAGCGGAACAAAGTCGATCTGCACAATGTTGACATGCATAAGGTCGACATGCATAAGGTTGATCTGCATAATGTCGACATTCATAATGTTGATACTAAAAGGTCAGTTTAAATTAGGTCAGGTTAAATTCAGTTCAATTAGGTTAGGTTACATTATGCCGTTTAGGTTAGGTTAGGTTAGTCATTTTCATTGAAAATTTGAAATTAGTTTGAAATGTGAAATCCATATACGGTACTTTAAACATAAGGTCGAACGTCGACATTATAAAATTCGATTTTGTTCATGTAACGCTACTGACTGTTTAAATAAATTTTTCTCGTGTTATCAGTCTTTCATCTACCGAGCGTTTTTTTTCTATCCCAGATTGAATAAACTCTTATTTAAGTCTTATTCTTATCTTTATTTGATAAAACTATAATGAAAATAGGAACATAAAACACTAAACCCGTTAATCAAAACCTCAACTCCTGACGGAGTAGTGAGATGAACCCTTTGTACTCGTACATTGCGTGGTGTAAGGTTTCTCAACCGGGATCCCGGGACAAGCGCAGCAAATCCCGGGATTTCCCGGGTTTTACAAAGTATTCTAAAAACGTTATTTCAAATAGTTTTACGTTAATTTGCAACTGTATCTGGAAAATACAAACATAAAGACTATGATGACAAATTTATAATTGCACGAATCACTGCGTTGTACAACTCGAATAGTGCCTATAACATGCCCTGTAAGCCTGTATGATGTTGTGCATGTGTAATATGACTGGTATTTTTGATGATTGACTCGGGCTGAAAGCCAGTCATTTGATTTCCTTGAATTACGCATTTTGTGTTTTAGGAGATTTTAATTTAGGTTATTATTTTCAATTCAGTGGCACACCTTTTGCTGTTGATATTTTTTTTTACTAAAAATTAGTTAGAAGTATATAAAAGGTGTTGTGTTCGTATAAATTACACTTTTATATAATATATTTTTGTTGAAGTGCAAAGCTGCAAATTAGCATTGTAGGCATAGCTACCTCGGCTATATACCGTATTTGTTTCTGCAGTGGTTGAAACTCGGCCTAGGCTTTATCCTTTATTATATTTATCATTATTGTGTTAAAATATCCATACATTTATATTTAATATTAATTAACTAATCTAGATTTATCTAACGCTTAAACACTTCAAGACTTTATTATTATTATTTTTTATAAACTGAGAAATCCCGGGATCCCCGGACGATGGGCGATTTTGTCCCGGAAAACCGGGATAGTGAAAACCCCTGAAAACGAGAAACCCTAGCGTATTGGGTGTCTCAGCTACAGCGGTTCAAATCCGGTAAGGGTATAAACATTCACAAGTTTGTTTCCGTACACCTATGTGCTCATAGGGAATATATTAAAGGTAAATATACATATTTACATATATTAATAAGTTATATTAAGATAAAATAGCATTTCAGGAAATTTAACAAATTCAATTTGTTCGAAAGGCATATCAAAAAGAATTATAAGAAAGGTGCAAATTAAATTAACTTATTCTTAAAAGAGAAACAGTTCTGGTTTCAACAGATCTGGTCAGATTTTACAAAAGATTTACAAAAGACTACATAAACTAAATCTGTTCTCTCTGGAAAGAAGAAGAGAGAGGTACACCATAATCTACATATGGAAAATGATCGAAAAACTGGTACCAAACCTCAAACGAAACCCAATTACCATCCAAACAACGCTGGAAAATAGGAAGGGCAGAATGTGTAGTGTTCCCAAATTAAAGGCCCAACAAAGGACCTCAACACTAAAAATAGCTTGGTTGTGAGGGGGCCAAGACTTTTTAACCAGCTTCTAAAGAAACTCAGAAACGTTACTGGGGTCAAAGTTGAAGTCTTGAAGAGAAGACTAGATGCCTGGCTCAGGACGGTACCAGATGAGCCCAGTGTACCTGAATATGTGCGGTGGAGAGCGCAAGAGAGCAACTCGCTCCTCCACCAGCTTGACCTTCGTGTGAAGAGAAACCAGCACACGAAACCTGAACGAGGTTAACGAGGTTTATATATATATATATATATATATATATATATATATATATATATATTAGGGTGGTCCATAAAATCGAACTTTCGATCTTTACAGCTCCCACCCGCCTAATCTGTGTCACTATAGCAGAAAATAAATTGTGAACAATTTCACTCACATCGGTGCATAATTAGTAGTCGCTCATGGGGTTATATGTTCTTTTCTGAGTCACTCATTACTATGATCTATTATAGGTGCTAATTAATGCCGTTTTCTGCTCTTTCACAGGTTAGAATGTTAAATATAGCTATATGAAATAGATTTTAATAGATATTGGTATAACATACATTGGTTTATATTGGTTACAATGGGCTCCGTCGACAAAAAATTGGCGGAGAAGAAGCAGAAGGTTGCAAAGCGGAAAGCAGAGGAAGACGTCCGAAAGAGGAAAGCAGTCGAAGAGCAAGCCTCGACATCCCAAACAGCCGAACTTGCTTCTTCAAGCTCTGCCGATAATGAGTTTCTTGAGGGAGCAACTGGAGGTTGTCCTTCTCCTTCCCCCTAAAAAAGAACACGCCAGACCAAGAATATTTTCAACTCAGAATTATCTCCAGCCTTAGACAGGACAGGGGTGAGTGATCGGATGGCGCTTTACATTTTATCGGAAACAGCTCGCAGCCTTGGCCAAAACCTCGAGAAACTGACTCTCAACCGATCCTCTGTGAAGCGCGGCCGAGAGCATCATCGCAGGTAGAAGGCTGAATCGGTCCAAAAAAGATTCCATTTCGGACCAGTGGTGGTGCAGTGGGACGGAAAACTTCTGCTAGACCTTACCAAAAACGAGCAGGTGGACCAGCTTCCCGTCTTAGTGTCCACCTCAGATGGCAACTGCCAGCAATTGGGAGTGCCAAAAATAGCTTCGGGAAGTGGGCAACAGCAGGCACAAGCGGTGTTCGATCTCTTGCAACTTTGGGGACTAAGTGAAAGAATGGAGTGATGGGGATATGTTTCGACACTGCCACTGCTAACACTGGCCGTCACTCAGGATGTTGTTTGCTCCTAGAGCAAAAGTTGCAGAAAGAGCTGCTCTACTTTGCATGCAGGCATCATATCATGGAGCTAGGTGTCGCCGCCGCGTTCACGGCGTGTCATGACGCAATTTCTGGTCCTAAAGTTCTGTTATTCAAGAGATTCCAGCAACAGTGGAACTACATCGACAAAAGCAAGTTCCAAACAGGTGTCGACGACCCCACTGTTGGTCCATCCCTGTTACCAGTCAGAGAAGAACTTCTGAAGTTCGCCAAAGACCAAATCCAGCGCGAAACGTACCGAGACGCTCACAAGGAATTTTTAGAACTCGCCATTGTCTTCCTTCGTGGAAATTTTGAATCGCTGATTCGATTCAAGCCCCCAGGTGCGATGCATCACGCTCGCTGGATGTGGAAGGTCCTGTATTCTATCAAGATGTGGATGCTCCTGGAGCAACTGCAACATCTCACACCGAAAGAGAAAACATGCTTGCAAGACATGAGCATCTTCGCTGTGACAGTCTACCTGAAGGCATGGTTCATTGCTCTGATGGCGCTTCCGCTCCAACCCGGGGTTTTGCCTCTTGGTATCATTGAGGTCGTATCCACAGCAGAAGATCTCCAAAGCAGTCAGTCAGGATCTGGCAGGACAGCTTTGGTATCTCTTTGATGAAATGATTCCGTTGGCCTTCTTCGATGCCGATGTTCCATCTGCAACGAAACGTCGGATGCTAGCAACCCTGTACAAGAAAGAGGGTGGAGAGCATATTCCAAAGCGTGCCAACCCGCCTCTCATTTTGTCTTTGGAGAGCCTTGTGACAAAGAATTCGATGAGGTTCTTCGAACGACTGCAAATATTTGCAGGTTTCTTGAACAAGATCCAGATGAATGGAAAAAATGGAGGAGTTTCAGGTGGCGCTTAGGGTTGTGGAAAAATTCAGGGTGGTGGATGACCACGCCGAGCGAGCTGTGGCCCTCGTCCAACACTACAGCGGCCGCCACACCAAAGACGAGGAGCAGCTGCAGTATCTGCAGCAAGTAGTGTCGGAACATCGCCGGAAGTTTCCAGATGCCAGAAAAAGCTCTTTGACTGGGCGACAATGAGTGGTTGCCAACCATAACACCCCCGTCGTAGAACGGATAGTATTCATCCATCAGCTCGTGGATGGGGGGACCACAGGCGGTGGAGCTGTAGTGTATACTATACAGGGTGTACATAAAGTCAGGATCTATTTTTGTGAAGCACTTGGAAATTATATGGAATTCAATCATAAAATGATAAAGTGGTAACAGTTATTAAATAATTAAGAGTAGGATTCGACGTGACGCCCATCAGTATCCCTGCACAGCTCAAATCGTTCCGCAGCATTTCTAAACACATTCAGGAGCATTTGCGGGGTTATGTTATCTGCAGCAGTTCGTATACGTGTACGTAAGTTTTCAAGACTCGTAATCTTCATCTGATAGACGTGCGATTTGATAAAGCCCCATGCAAAGAAATCTAAAGGGGTTAAATCTGGTGATCTCGCTGGCCAAGGTCTGTTGCTTCCGCGTCCGATCCAGCGATTTGGAAAACGTCCACTTAGATAATCCTGAACAATTTTGGCATAGTGACAAGGAGCACCATCATGTTGATAGACGACGTTACTAACAATCCTATCCCCGTCGTCTATCAACATGATGGTGCTCCTTGTCACTATGCCAAAATTGTTCAGGATTATCTAAATGGACGTTTTCCAAACCGCTGGATCGGACGCGGAAGCAACAGACCTTGGCCAGCGAGATCACCAGATTTAACCCCTTTAGATTTCTTTGCATGGGGCTTTATCAAATCGCACGTCTATCAGATGAAGATTACGAGTCTTGAAAACTTACGTACACGTATACGAACTGCTGCAGATAACATAACCCCGCAAATGCTTCAGAATGTGTTTAGAAATGCTGCGGAACGATTTGAGCTGTGCAGGGATACTGATGGGCGTCACGTCGAATCCTACTCTTAATTATTTAATAAATGTTACCACTTTATCATTTTATGATTGAATTCCATATAATTTCCAAGTGCTTCACAAAAATAGATCCTGACTTTATGTACACCCTGTATAATACCTATTATAGTGATAGAAGGATAAATTTTAAAACTCGTGAGCGACCCCTAAATATGAACTGATCGAAACGAAAATTTACCTGCAACATTTACTCACAGAACCTCACAACTTCAGTGGGTGGGAGCTAGGAAATATTAAAAAAAATTCCCCTACATAGTTATGGACCACGCTAATATATATATATGTAAAACATTGCAAAATTATTTAATTTAATAAAATTACAGGATTATTTGGTATTATTTATGTAATAATTCTACTTTTACAAACTTGAAAGAAAAAATGTTTTCAGAATCTGGAATTAAAATCCTCTAGAGAAAATACAGCCTTGAAAGGAACATCAGAGCATCGAATTAAATATTTAAACAACTTTGAAAGCAAACCAATCCCTATTGAATATGTATATATATATATATATATATATATATATATATATATATATATATATATATAAAATCGGGCTTAGTAAAATTAAAATTAAATATTAAAAATATATGAAAGAAGCAAATAATTTTTTTTTAAATTACTGCACTCTTAAAAATATTACTAGAGTCGCGTTCCACATTAAGAACATTTGTAGTATTTGTTGCCACATTAAGTGAAATAGTTCCCCTTTAGAAGTGTAAAACTCCTTGCATACCATTAGTTAACAGTCTTGATACATATGGTCACACCTAAGTTACGGCCAAGTGTATCCCCACTTTGTTGGTCACAACAGACTGTTCACACTAACATTGGAGTATGTAAGGTTCATGTTATTGACGAATCATCCATAAACCACATCTGCGTTATCAAACTGATAGAATTAACAAATACCCACTCAGCGATTCTCATTATAATTATAGAATGCTATAAAAACTACTACTACTACTACTATTATTATTATTATTATTATTATTATTATAAAATGAACAAATAGTTTATTTTTAAAACCTGAAAGTTCTTCTCTTCAGATCTCTTTAATTTGTGCGCGGTGAAACAAAGACACTCGTTCTCTGAAATTTGCTTGAAATAAACAAAACCAAAATTCAAGTAAAGCATAACGTTATGGAGTCCATGAAGTTAATCGCTAATAATAATCTTTCATTCACCTTCACGAGGGAATCGTTAACTTTAATTCAGTAAAGATATAAAGCCCATTTAGGACGAACGTTACTTATAAAATAAAAAGAAATATTCGTTGGTCTAGAAACTGTCTTGAATTTTATCGCGTTGACATCATGATATACCGAAGATGTACCTGAAGAAGGTGAATGAAGAAAGATAAGGTAATCATAAAGATTGTTACTAATGTTTTTTGTAAGTAAAATGAGTTACAATTCTTAGCGTATATATATATATATATATATATATATATATATATACATACATTTAAACTGCAAACACGCAGTATAATTAACGTAAAGAACGACGCTTGTATAGGAGAATATTCCGCGCAAGATGAGAGAGAGAGAACGAAACAAATGAAAAAATGAGGTAACCACCCTGGAATCGAACCCGGGATCTTCCGATTGCCGGTCAGATATGCTAACCATTACACCATGGGCCTCACTCAAACAAATGCCGTAATTCTTCTGCGCGTATGTAGAAGAATTACGACATTTGTTTGAGTGAGGTCCATGGTGTAATGGTTATCATATCTGACCGGCAATCGGAAGATCCCGGGTTCGATTCCCTGGTGGTTACCTCATTTTTTCATTTGTTTCGTTCTCTCTCTCTCATCTTGCGCGGAATATTCTCCTATACAAGCGTCGTTCTTTACGTTAATTATACTGCGTGTTTGCAGTTTAAATGTATATAATGTACGGCATGCGGGAGGTGCCCCTTGGGGCATTGGTTTCTGCGCGTATGTAGAAGAATTACGGCATTTGTTTGAGTGAGGCCCATGGTGTAATGGTTATCATATCTGACCGGCAATCGGAAGATCCCGGGTTCGATTCCCGGGTGGTTACCTCATTTTTTAATTTGTTTCGTTCTCTCTCTCTCATCTTGCGCGGAATATTCTCCTATACAAGCGTCGTTCTTTACGTTATATATATATATATATATATATATATATACACACACACACACGAGGGTAATTCAATAAGTATCCGCTCTTTTTATTTTCACAATTTTATTTTCACATCTGATAGATTATAAACACATCACTTCTCAACATAGTCTCCCTGTTTCTCAGGGGTTTGGTATGATTGGTCCAATGATGATTGGTCCAATGACGATTAGTCTAAGGCCGATTCGTCCAAATGATAATTGGTCCAATGGTCGATTCGTCCAATGGATGATTGGTCCAAATGCATATTTTTATTAAATATTAATAAGATATATAAGTATATAATAAGCAACTTTGTTATGAAATATATTAAAATATGAGTATATTAATAAATCTATAACACATACAAGTTAATGCGAATGTATACACGCTGCACACACACCACACGTGTATATATATATATATTTTTTTTTTTTAGTTCAGGAAGAACCGATTCGCCTCTATTTAAAGGGCATATCTCAGCGGAAAAACAAAGAAAAAGTGAGAGGAAAGACAGAGGAAAAAGAAAGGGTGGAGGGGACAGTCGAAGTGGAAAAAGACCAAGGATGACAAGGACTGCAGGGCCGAGCCCCATCATCCTTGGGTGCTAGGGCCGGGAGGGCGCACGTGAAACCTCCAGGAACAAGCACGTACAAACGAGCACAAAGAGCACTCAAGAGCACGAGCTTAGAACCCCCTTGCGGGGATATATATATATATATATATATATATATATATATATATATATATATATATATATATATATATAAATAAACTGCTTTGACATGTAAGACTAACGCTTAATTTAGACTAATTTAAACTAAGACAACAATAGAAGTTTACATTTGAAACCAGCTTTAAGGTTTAGTTAGTAATCTCTTAGATTTTGTACTGTTCGCACCTTTCTTTTCTCCAAAATTAGTTACCCTACCCATGGAGCCCGTTGTGTGCGAAACTGTGAAATCTGAAAGAGGAAAACCAAAGCTTGCAGTGAGTGGCTATTTATTTACAATGCGAGGGAAGAGGATTCAAAAGACAACTCGGAAGGAAACATATTATTGGCGATGTGAGAAGAGAATCTGTAATGCTACTGCAGTTACACATTATCGAGAAAATTGCCATTTCTTAAAAAGTGAAAGTGAGCACACTTGTGGATCTGCGGAAGCTAGTCGTTTTCATGTAGTGAAGTGCCATAATGAAATTAAGCAAAAAGCCAAGGACACCAGTGAAAAACCTTCTCAAATCATTCAAGGGGTTGTTAGTCAAGTCACCTCATCCATCGTACTATATATTGGGAAGAAGGAATCATTAAAGAAGTTGGTAAGCAGAGTACGAAAAGATAGTCCTCTAGAGCCGACAAATTTAGATGACTTATCTATTCCAGAGGAATATAGGAGAACACTTTTTGACGAATTATTTTTAGTTAGAGACTCAAGCATTGGAAATGACAAAATTTTGATATTTACTACCTCTTTTAATTTGAAGAAACTTGAAGCAGCACATTTTTGGATTATGGATGGAACCTTTAAAACCGTTCCAACAATTTTTACTCAGTTGTACACTATTCACGCACCCGTTGGACCGCATGAAAGAAGCTGTATTTTACCTTTGGTTTATGTGCTGATGTCACGAAAAAATACGGAATGTTATGTCCAGTTTTTCCGCAATATTCTCGAATATGCTGCAGGAAATCAAATTACCCTCCCCCCCGAAATGATAATCACTGATTTTGAAATATAAATGCAAGTAAATGTGAGCTGCCAGGTACACTCAACAAGGGTTGTTTCTTTCATTTTGGACAAAGCATTTACAGAAAAGTAATTTCTTGTGGTCTTAAATCTCTATATTCTAACAATGAAGATTTCTCAATAAAAATCAGACAAATGGCTGCGCTCGCTTTTCTTGCACCAAACCAAATTGAAGAAGCGTGGTTACAACTTAAACCAACAATTCCAGATGAAGGCACTCCTGTAGCAGCTTATTTTGAAGAAAATTATGTTCGCGGTAAAGTTCGACGAGTATTACGTGGCCAAGAATTGCGACATCCGCCACTTTTTCCACCATCTTTGTGGTCGGTACATGACCGAGTAGAGATGGGGATACCGAGAACTCAAAATAAGGTCGAAGCCTGGCATCGGCGCTTTGAAATTTTAGTAGGTTCTGCTCATGTAGGTCTTTTTAAAATAATAACCGAGATGCGAAAAGAGCAGAAACACACCGAAGGCGTAATTGAATGCATAATCCGCGGAGAAGTCACATCAAAACTCAGAAAAAAGGACATCCAACGGGAAAGCAGGATTTTAAGAATATTTCAAGAAGCCGACCAATATGATGTCTTAGATTATCTTAGGGCATTAGCTCACAATTTGAGTTTTTTTTTAATATTTTTTAAATTGTGTTTTTTAATCCTCTTATTAAGACCATTTTAATATTATTTTCAGTATAAATAAATTTTCTTTTTTCTTATTTCTATTTCCCTAAAGTGTAGGTCTCTAATTTATATATATATATATATATATTATATTTATATTATATTTTCTAAGTTTAGACCAGTTTCCTGATTCGACTAATCGGCTATTAGACCAATTGTCTTTTGGACGAATCAGTATTGGACCAATCATCCTTTGGACTAATCGTCATTGGACCAATCGTCCCGATCCGGTTTCTCAGTACACTTAGTCCAGCGATCTATAGGCTTCCTAATGCCATCACAAAAGAATGTTTTTGACTGTGTGCGTAGCCAGTCATGCGCCGCCTCCTTCAGGTCATCATCGCCTTAGAATCGCTGACCTTTCAAAGCGTCTTTTAGTGGTCCAAACAGGTAAAAATTCGAAGGTGCCAGGTCTGGATTGTAGGCTGGATGGTCGAGAACTTCAAATTTAAGTTCTTGAAGGCATTTTCTAGTCTGTGCAGCGGTATGAGGGCGCGCATTGTCGTGTAACAGAATAACACCTTCCGACAATCTCCCTCTCCGTTTTATGCGAATTGCTTGATTTAACACATTCCGAAGCATGTCAGAATACGATGCACTTGTTACTGTAGTTCCGCGCTCTAGATAATGTTCAAGGATAGGGCCTCGAGTATCCCAAAACAGTGTTAGCATAACTTTACCTGCTGATGGCTGCGTTTTGAACTTCCTTGCAACGGGAGATGTTGGATGCTTCCATTGCATGCTCTGTCGTTTGCTTTCTGGTTCATAGTGATGGATCCAGGTTTCATCTCCAGTGATAATGCGCTCCAAAAAGTTTTCACCTTCATTATGATACAGCGCCAAAAACGAGAGCAGACGTCAATACGATTATGCTTGTGCTCTTCTGTCAATTGTTTGGGCACCCATCTTGCACAAACCTTGTGAAAGCCAAGAATGTCATGAACTATCGAATAGGCTGACCCTTGACTGATGTCTAATGAAGATGCAATTTTTTTTATTGTTAATCTTCTGTCATCGAAAATCATGGCTCTGGCTTTTTCCTGCTTGTCACCACTGGTTGATGTTGACGGTCGTCCCGAGCGCTGAGCATCTATCACACATGTCCGACCTTCCTTGACCATTTGAATCCACTCGTACACACTTCGCCGTGGTAACGCATTATTCCCATACTGAGCACATAAACGCGTGTGAATTTCAGCTCCTTTCGCACCTTCTGCCCACAAAAAACGAACCACGGATCTCTGTTCTTCCAGAGTACAAATTGAAAGCGGCGCAGCCATGCTCACTACTCGTAAGATATGTGACAGCTACGTGTAGCCTAAATAAGCCTATACTGTTGCTAGCCTAAATAAGCCTATAGATCTCAGTTTGGCTCGTTATTACAAGTATATATTATACAACCAGCCCCCACCAGCTACGCTCCCCCGCAAGCCGTTACAGATACAATGGGGTCGTCTGCTGTAAATCTTGTAGAAAATCCTCTGTTATGTTTCATATTCGACAAAGTAGATCATATTAGGTCAGACCTTCTTGTATCTGTCTGTCATGATTTTTATGATTCAGAAGAAATAGAACATGCGAGGGTACAATTAAACACCCTGTTCGGTGCTTCCCTCCCAACTCGTAGAGGTAATTCTACGAGAATACCCTGAAAGACATTATAAATAAAGTGTCGACCCTCCGGGATAATGAGAATATTACCTTTTACGTTACTAACTTCCATAGAATACCGGTAATCTCTATGGGTGACGTAAACGTCTCGGTGCTCCTCAAACAGTATAATGAGGTACAAAAGTCGATAGTTGAACTGAAACACCAACACGTGGTGTCAAATCAGAAAAACGCGATTTCGATAGAACAGTTCCGGTCAGAGTTAGATGCGTTGAAAGAGACGCTCCTCCCAAAGCCCAGTTACTCGGAAGTAGTTCAGCAAGCCAGATCTCCAAGAAGCGCGTCGGGCAGCGAGGGAAACGAAATCCCCGCCTCCAACTCCCCCCCTGAAGGTGGGGTGGAAACGCAGCATGCAGGGGTAGCGGTCAACCCCCTCCCGTTCAGGAAAGGACTCCTGCTCCCGATCTCACAATGAGGAACAGGGACGGTCCAATGCCGAGAGTCGAGGCATCATTGCCCTCTTCCCTGCCTCCCACTGCAGAGGAGAGGTGTTCGATTACGCCTCGCTCGGTACGCAGTTCCCCCCCTCCCACCGAAGAAGGAGAGGCACGCGCGGCCGTCAGGGTATAAACACCGCTAACAGACCCTCACCAAGCCACAGAGTAAGGGAGGGGCCTCCTATCCCCCAAAGGTTGTGCCACCCATCCCCCAGGCAGGCGAACCCTGCCTCAGGGAGATGAGGGAGCAGGACGGGTGGGTAACTGTTAATAGGCGCCCGTCCCAAAGGTCTCCTCAACCGGTCTCCGCGGCGAGGCCACCGATGGAGAATCTCACCCTATTTGTGTCGCGAATTCAGCTCTCGAACGAGGCAAGCGATATTCGACACATGATAGAAGAAATCATTGGTGAACACAGTATAGTGATAGTTAATAAACTAAACACGAAATCTCCGTATTATAACTCTTTTAAAGTAATAATTAAAGGTGTAAATGCGCATTTCAACCCGTATAATATGAGTCAATGGCCAGACGGTATTATTGTTAAGGAGTTTATTCACTTTTCCAGGAGATTTGATAACAGGCAAAATAATAATAATAATAATAATAATAATAATAATAATAATAATAATAGGCGCCCTAACGGTAATGCCTGAAAGTTGTACTGTGTATAATAATAATAATCTTACTAATAATAAATTTTCTATCAGTCATGGCGGATAACTTGTTGAAAATAGTCTCATATAATGTAAGGTCAGTGAGGAATTCAACTGTAGATGTTCATAAAATCTGCGACAGTGCAGATTTGATACTCCTGCAGGAGCACTGGCTACCTAAGCAAGAGCTAAAATTCCTTCTACCATCCATGATGACTTTATGTACCATGCGTCATCAGCAGTAGACTTGTCAGATGAATTAATGTACGGTAGGCCTTTTGGTGGTGTTGCTTTCTTATTAAGGAAAAATTTGTCAAAACATATAAGATTTTTAACAAGCGATAACGTAAGGTTGTTAGGCATTGAATTACAAGTGAACAATGATTGCATATTAATTGTAAACTGCTATTTACCATACAACAACGGCAGTAATCTAGATGAATACATTGATTTGCTGTACAAAATTAAGTCATTATCAGATAACCCCAAATATTCTCACTGTATAATAATGGGGGACTTTAACGCACATGTGAACTCGGAATTCTTTGGAGAATTGGGTAACATGTGCGAGTCGGCCAATTTAAGTATAAGTGATGTAGATGTATTAGGGGTAGCCAGTGGTAATTTTACATACGTTAGCGATATGAGTGGTACCACCAGGTGGATTGATCATTGTCTCACTAGTAATAATCTAAAGGATCGAATTGTTAGAGTTCATATTTTGCATGATTTCCTTCTTTCTGATCATAGACCATTAGAAATATTAATTAACGTTACCAATTTATGCGCAACACGACTTAACAAGAACTCAATAGGTAAGAATAATCGCGTCGATTGGTCCAATGTTAATATGCAGCAGAGAATAGAATACAAAGACAGAACATGTCACCTCTTTAATAATTTAGAAATTTTGCACCTTGCCTGTAATAATCCTTGCTCAAATGATTCTCACTGTAAACTCATAGATAGGTATTATAGTAAGATAATATCCCTGTTAAGAGAAGCAGGAAGCCCCTTGATTAAATCTTACAACTATCATACTAAGGTTATTCCTGGATGGAATGATTTTATTGCCCCCCTGAAGAGGGAATCGAAAGACGCCTATGATTTGTGGTGCTTTCATGGTAGACCCAGATTAGGACCAGTATACATAAATATGTGTAGAAGTCGGGGTCAGTATAAGGCGGCCATAAGGCGATGTAAACAGGAAGAAGAAGTCTATTCGAGCATCAAAAGCCTGTGAAGCTCGCATAAATAACGATAATAACAAATTTTGGAAATTTGTTAAGAATCAAACGGGTGTCAAAAATGTCCTCCCTCCGACAATCGATGGGGTGTCGGGGGAGGATGAAATTGCAAAGCTGTGGAAAAACCACTACTCTAACATTCTTAATAGTGTGAGTAGGGATAATCTTAAGATAGATTGCAGCGAAACGATTGTGGGAGGGACAAGGGAAAATATTTTGATATCATTTTCTGAAGTAAAGAGGTTAATTAAAGAGTTAAAGACTGGTTCTGCGTCAGGGGTAGATGACTTATCGAATGAGCACTTAAAATATGCAAATGACGTAGTATGTCTGCATATATCATTGCTCCTATCAGCCATGCTTGCTCATAGCTATATCCCTGCAGAGTTCATGAGGGTATATATCTTGCCCCTGGTCAAAAATAAGTACGGAGACATTCTGTCCAGCAATAATTACAGGCCTATTGCTGTCGCTTCCTGCTTCTCGAAACTACTAGAAAAACTCTTTTACTCCGATTAAATGATTTCCTATGGACATCCTAATCAGTTTGGCTTTAAAAGGTCCCACTCAACTGACCTGTGTATCTATGTACTTAAAGAAACAATATCTAAATACATTGACAGTAATTCAACCATTTATAGCTGTTTCCTTGATATAAGTAAGGCATATGATAGGGTGAACCACAATATTTTATTTGCAAAACTAGAAGACAGGAAGGTTCCCATGTACATATTAAATTTATTGAAATTTTGGTATTCCCACCAATCTTTCACTGTTAGGTGGGGCAATGTACTATCCGAGTGTTTTGGCTCCTCTGCGGGGTGAGACAAGGCTCCTTGCTCTCCCCTATGCTGTTTAATGTGTATATTGACGGATTAATTGCTTCACTTAATGAGGCAACAGTAGGATGTTGTATAGATAACACAAGGATAAATAACTTAGTTTATGCCGATGATATGGTGTTAATAAGTCCCTCTGTTAAAGGTCTGGATCGGCTACTAAATGTCTGCGAAGTGTATTCGCAGAAACATGATATTCTTTTTAATGTTACAAAAACTAAGGTTATGCATTTCATCCTAAAAGCTGTAATCAGCCAGCTGATATAAGGTTTAAAATGAATGGTGAAGTAATTGAGGAAGTACAAGAGTTTAAGTATTTGGGTAAACTATTACCAGCTCTTGAGTGATGACTCGGATATAAGAAAACAATCTCGAAGCCTGTGTGCTAAAGCGAATATGACCATAAGGAACTTTCGTTTCTGTACAAGTGAAGCTAAAGACACACTCTTTCGTACTTTCTGCAATAATACAGGGCTATTCAAACTGATTCATCCGATTTCAACTGAGAATACTTCCGTACCTATCAACCGTGCATCAACTGGGCATACACCACATGAAAGAGAAAATCTCCGAGTTTTACAAGATCACTACGAGAGGGCTCCAAAGTCACGCCGTGGCCTAGCCTAGCAACAAACACTCAGTGTGAAAATGGCGTCCGCACAGCAGAAGGCGTTTTGTGTGTTGCAGTTTTCGAGCTGTAAATCGGTAGTCACAGTGCAGCGTGAGTTTCGTCGACGTTACAGAACTTCTTCCTTTAGGGGTACGTTAAGGATACTGTGTACGTGCCACCGTTGCCCACATCTTTGGATGAGCTCCGAACTCGCATTGCTACTACCGTAGAGTCAGTGACAACGGACATGCTGGAGCGAGTATGGGAGGAATTCGACTATCGTGTCGACGTTGTTCGTGTAACTAGGGGAAGTCACATAGAGCATTTATGAGGTGAGAGACAAAATTTGGACAGTTTTTCTTTTGGTTGATATATACAGTCAGCAACTCTGGGTGAATTATAAAAAAGGTTCTGGCAGAACCCTAAATTTGCTGTACAACAGGTCTTTTAGACTCTTACATAAATTACCCCAGAGATGCTCAGCTTCGCAAATGTTTGCTACCCGCAATGTCCCGAGCTTCCCGGAGGTAGCAAGACGTGCTCAACACAGTCTAATGCAAAGAATTAAAAAATCAACCAACCCGATCATCCAAGCTATCCAT
>JAJOZX010006642.1:102500-222500 GCA_023014485.1 Bathynomus jamesi | reverse complement strand
GAAGTATCTTAAACTTTGATGCAAAAACACATTAATATCAATGGCGGACTGGCTAGGCTGTCAGTCTGCCATGTGGCAGATGGGCCCCCCCTAGAAAAAAGGGAAGTTGGCCCCCTAGATCTGAGGTAAAAAAAATTGGCAGCCAATCTATTATACTCGTATATAAAGTTTAAATAAACATAAGTCAGTTGGGCCTGATGAGATATATCCTAGAATCTTAATTGAGGGTGTTGACAGTATTTCTATTATATGAAATAGATATAATTTATTTAGATTTTTGTAATTATTTGTTTGTATATTTTTAATTTGGATTTATTAATATTGTAATTTTTTGGTATTTTTTATTTTTAATTTGGATTTATTAATATTGTAATTTTTTGGTATTTTTTATTTTGTATTTATTAATAGTATATAAAAAAGCAAATGCATTAATAACTTCTTTAATTTGTTAAAATTATTGCAGGTTTTAAACTTTTAGAAAGTAGCAAAAATTAATAAATTTACCAGCCTAAAATACAGTTTTGCCAACCTGCCTGTCACTGCGACATTTTTAACTTCATTAGTTTAATTAATAGTTGCCTACATGCTTCATTAAAATCAATTCCAATTTATCAAAGTAAGTCTCTTATTTTTGTTGTTGCTGTTATATATGTATAATTATATTTTACCCATTTCTGTGTCCATATATAAAAGATATATAGAGTTATGTATATAAAGCTGCTATATGTAAAGATAAATATAAAAATAAATAAGAAAATACATGTAATAGTATTGAGAAAAGATTATAATACATTACATTACAATTACATTACAATACAGTTACAGAATACATATATTCATTCATTATAGTATAATTCAAGTATTGTTATTTGTTTTGAAATTTGCTGATCTTGATTATATTAAATGCAATTAGTAAATCAGATTACTTTATTAATGTTATTTATTTTTTTTTAATTTCAGGTAAGGTGTCTAAAATATTTAGACAGTGGGTTCAGGAATTCTATTAAAAGTCTATATAAAACCATAATATATATATATATTGTATTATTTAAAAAAAACAGCGTTAATCGACCAATCGCTAAAAATATAACCAAAATCGTACGCCCGCCAGAGTACTGACTCTCAATTCCTTCCAACCTTTGGAAATTCTGGGCGACAATGTTATACTCCTCTTTTGGCGCGCTCTGACGCACCTTGATGCCAGCGAAAAGAGCTGGAGTCGCCATCTTAGTTCGTTCGAAGTTCTACTACGAGTAATACTACGTATCGGTCACGTTTGACTCCGTAATTTTAGCCCGTTACTATTTCAATTAACTTCGTTTTATAATAAAATGCCAAGATTTAACATCATTCACTAATGATTCTAACACATGTCGAATTCTTTTAAGATCTAGAATTCATTTTATTCACTCGTCGTTCCACCTATATATATATATTTATACCCGGGTGTTAATCGTTGACCCAAGTGTTTGAGAACGCCATTGTGGATTGTCTTACACGAAGAGAACCATCCAGGGGTAGCTATTTAGATTGAATTGGAATTTCATTAACGTTCGTGAAGTTGAACCTTCGACAGGTTGACTGGGGTTATCAGCTTGAAACGAGTTAATTGCGATTCACGAGCTTAATCTGACTAGCGGTATATATTGTGGAACAACCAATTGCATAATGTCGCAAACTAAATCGATACTTTATAGGTAAAGACTAACTTATTTGTCAATCTAAATTAAACAAATTTAAATCTACTCAACTTCAGTCTAAATTAAACTGATTTAAATCTACTCAACTTCAGTCTAAATTAAACTGATTTAAATATACTCAACTTCAGTCTAAATTAAACTGATTTAAATCTACTCAACTTCAGTCTAAATTAAACTGATTTAAATCTACTCAACTTCAGTCTAAATTAAACTGATTTAAATATACTCAACTTCAGTCTAAATTAAACTGATTTAAATCTACTCAACTTCAGTCTAAATTAAACTGATTTAAATCTACTCAACTTCAGTCTAAATTAAACCGATTTAAATCTACCCAACTTCAGTCTAAATTAAACAATTAAAAGCGTCCAAGTAGTGGGAACCCTAAGTTTTAATTTAAACAATACCTTTTCGAACCTGAGGTAAGGGTGGACGCGGGTAGCTGTGGGGATACCCTTTTTAGGCTGCTGAATTTTCCACATAAGGAAATGGAACACATGAAACGGAAATCTGGAGCACAGAAACGAAAAGATAAACGAAAAGCAGAAAGAAATGATTCAGCAAAAAAGTGCAGGCCTATAACAGCATTTATAATATCAACACCTACATCTACATGTCAGAAAGAGGAAAGCGACTTACAGAGAAATTCAACTACAACTGTTCATGCTGGTACTGTAGATCTAGGACATAAGGATGAAGGTATGCCTAACGTTTTTGAGACTGTAGATGCTGATTTTTATGATTCTGAATTAGCTGGTGGAATAACAGTAACTGAACCTGGGCCTGTACATGTACATAATCAAAAAGATCTAGTAGCTGATTTGAATAATGATGAGAATCAACCAACATTTAGACAGGATAAGCTCTTTCAATATCCTGCACGAACAGATTTGAAATCTTTTTTCAAAGAGCATCCAATTCAGCCACATGATCATGATCTGCCATTTAATGTAAAGTTATATAAGCGAAAAATTATGGGTGACACTGTCTCACGACACTGGTTAACATATAATAAGAAGAATAGATCACTATATTGTTCATTTTGCTTGGCATTTGAGTCACCAACCTCTTCTAACCCATCTGCTTTTGTGCGAGGATTTAATGATTACAGACGCATTAGCCAGTGCTTATCAGAGTATGAATCAACTGGTATACATAGCAAGCATGCTCAGGAATATATTAGTGTAGTAAATGATGGTGGTTTAGCTCGTTTTTTCGCTGCATCATTGCAGAAGCGAAAAGATGAAGTACTAAAGCAGAGAAATATTGTTGCCAGAGTTGTAGATATAATAAAGATGTTAGGTAAACAAGCTCTTCCTTTTCGTGGACACAGAAATGAGTCAGCATATTCTCTTCTTGATGAAACAGAAAATCATGGAAATTTCTTGGTTACTGTGCAGTTGATGGCCAAATATGATCCTATTATGGCTTCTCATGTTTCCACGGTGAAGGAAAAGTCTGAACAACGATGTGAAAGATTGGAAAAACAAAGAAAGGCACAAAGTAAAGGTCGTAGTAGTCTTGTCACATTCTTGAGTAAAACAACCATCTCTTCTTTGACCCAAATTATGAAGAATATGATACAGGAAAAATTACTCAAGAAGTTGCTGAGGCCAAGTATTATTCCATACAAGTAGATTCAACCCAGGATATTTCATCAATTGATCAATTTAGTATTGTTATTCGATATGTACTAAATGGTACTATCCATGAAAGACTACCTGCAATTGTTCCAAGCAATGATGGTACAGGGCAGGGACTTTTTGACCTATTAAATGAAACATTACAACGTCTTGAAATAGATCCGAAAAACTGCTTATCAGATAGCACAGATGGCGCTGCAAGCTACCATGGACAATATTTATAATGGCTTACAGAGGAAAATTGCTGATGTAGCTGATCAGCTTGTTCATGTATGGTGCTATGCCCATGTACTCAATTTAGTAGTTACTGAAACCACGAAGTGTTGTGTACCAGCAGTTTCCTTCTTCAATTTATTCCAGAATTTAGCAAAATTTGTGAAGGTATCATATAAGCGAATGGCCATCTGGATTGAAGTTGTTGGACATAATCTGGGGAAAGAAAAGATGAAACGATTAAAGCTAATTGGTGAAACCAGGTGATCAGGGAAGTCCAATGCAGCAACTACTATATTTGGAAATTTTGACGAGATATGTATCAGTAATTTTGTGGATCTTCTGACATGTTTATCCATTATTCAAAGCTCTAACAATTTTGATGCAAAAACAAAACAGGAGGCAAATGTTTTACTGTCTAGCCTTCTAGAATTTCAAACAATATTGACAGCATTCACATACTTATATATCTTTCAAATTACAGCCCCTTTGTCAAGCTATCTACAGACAAGTGGCTTAAATATGTTTACTGCATGGAATATGGTAGAAAAATCCATTACAGATTTGAAGAAAAGATCAAGAGAATTTGATAAACTATATAGTCAGGCTTTGAAATTTGCCAACAAATCCAATGAGCACATTGCACAATTAACTAATGATGAAAATCAAACAGTGAAAATTGATTTTGTAAAAACTGAGTTACCAATCAAGAGGAAACATAAAACAAAGAGAATGGCAGATGAACTAGCTGCTGATGAAAAAAACACATCTGATTCTTTGTCAGACTATCGTGTACATGTGTTCAACTTAATAATGGATCGTGTTGTACAATCACTGGAATCCCGTTTCATTGACCATAGACAACTATATAAGGATATGTCATGCTTCGATCCATCAAATTATGAATATATTACTAAAAATGGTCTTGAAGAAGCATTGGAAGGTATTCTTGAGCTTGCTCCAGGGATAAATAGAAGTGAAGTAAAATTAGAATTGCAGTCTTTTGCATTAAACTTTGACATATTTAAGCTTTTGCTGAATGATGATAATGCAGAGAGCAGCAGTAAAATGAATTCATGCTCTAAATATTGTGGCAATTGTCCATCATGTGTTCTGTATATTCTTGCATCAAACAGACTTAATGACAAGGCATATGATAATCTTTACCAAATGTCCAAAGCTATCTGTACACCGTCTGTGACTCAAGTTCAGTGTGAACGGGCATTTTCTAAGCTTAAAAAGTTAAAATAATAAAAACAAGATTACGAAATTCTTTGTCGTAGGTGAATCTGGAAGCATACATGTTGATGTCTATAGAAAAGGTCATGTTGGATGAGTTAGACATGGAAACTACAGTATAATAGACCGATTTTCAAACTCGAGTAATGAACTTAAAAAACTACTCTTAGTATAGAAAATATCAACTTTTTTTTATTTAAACAAACTTAACTCATAAATAGGCCTATTAGGATAGGACTGGAATTGAATTATGTAATGGGGTTATGGGCCCCCTGAGCCAGTCCGCCACTGCCTCGGGCCTACAGTAATAGGTCAACCTCCAAGTAACTCTTCATCCCAAGAGGTATTTCACTCTGTCGGTAAGCTCTGTGCTTCTTTTCTTAAACAATTAACGCGAAGCCTACACGTACCGCAGAACCGTAGGCTATACCCAAAGTGTTTTCATACTCGTTCAAACTAACGTTCTAATTAACACTGCAGTAGGCCTAATCCAAGTGTTATTACAATACCGTAATTGTATCACTCTGCTGTTGCGTTCTTTCATGTGATTCATTTTTACTTTGCATCTGTTTCTTTAAGTGATCAGTTTAAGCATTTTCATTGTTGATGTCCTAATCCATTCAGTGCACCAAACGCACTTGCATTTCTTTATATCATTACTAGGCCCATTCTTTGTTCCATTATGTGTAACTCTCCAGCCTACCTAAATCATTGTATTACATAGTCCATTCAATGCACCAACGTACGTACATAATTTCTGTTGTCAGTAGGCCTCATATTTCATGCTGTGTTCCATTTTGCATACCATTAACCTATCATAAATGAGTGTATTACTTAACAATTAATCTGTATAACCATTTCTTATTTGCTAATCCTCTGTCATATTTAGCATACTATAAATGCCGTTATATAATTGTTAATCACCGTAAATACCTTAATTGCCATTTTTAATCACTGTGAACAAATAACTGATTTATTTTCTTAATTATACACAAACCCACAAGGTAATTTTTATAACCTTATTAATATTATTTGCTTGGGTGTAATCCAAGCTGGTGACCTCGAATCAATTCGTGGCATTCCAGAAAGTAATTATAGTAGACATACCTCATTAGTCGCATCAAACCGGTGATACCGTAGGATATCATAAATTGTTGACCCAGCCTTGTCATTTAATGTAAAGAACGACGCTTGTGTAGAAAAGCGTCCGCACAAGATGAGGAGAGAGAACGAGCAAATGAAAATGAGGCACCTCCCAGGAATCGAACCCGGGATCATCCAATTGCCGGTCGGATATGCTAACCACTGCACCAAGGTCCCCAATCAGTCACAAATCGTAATTCTCCTACATACGAGCGGAATCGAATGCCCTGAGGGGGCACCTTCTCATGCCGTAAGGCATATATAGTAAAAGATTAAAATGCACAAATAAGAGCTCCTGATGCATTTTATCATTTAATATATGGACAAAGGCCTCAAACCGGAATGTGAACTAAATCCATTAAATATTTAAAGGTGGCGCAAGTTTGAGGAAATTTGCCATCCCAAACTGTATAATGATACTAAGGCTTCGAGTTGCGCCAACTCTAGATATGCACGAATCGATCCAGTTTTTTTATTTTCAACGTCATTAGTGGTTGGAAATATGAACAAATGTCATGAGAAATATATTTTGCATTTTCTTTTTTTTTGGACCACCCTAACCAGTTTGTGACCTATAGGAGCGGAGGAAGAGAAAGCCAGATAGACTTTCTAATGTGCAGGAGATCCCATTTGGAAGAAGTTAAGAACTGCAAAGTCATAAACGGGGAAAGCGTGGCGGCGCAACATAGAATCCTGGTGATGGATTGGTCGTTTAAGAGTGGTGGGAAAAGAAGGCAAGAACAGGTGACACCTAGGATAAAGTGGTGGGACTGAAGAAAGAAGACCAGAAAAGGAAATTTGAGGAGAAGGTTTTGGAAGAAGTAAGGTCGTTGGAGAGTGTACAAGAATGGTGGGAGGAGAACAGCCGGGTGATATTGAGAGTTGGTGAGGAAGTACTGGGCAAAACATCAGGTAGAAGACCCCCTGAAGATAAAGAGACGTGGTGGTGGAATGAAGAGGTTCAGGAGGTGATTAAAAGGAAGAAAGATGCTAAAAAGAAGTGGGACACATCTGGTAGACAAGAGGATAGAGAAAGCTATAGGCAGGCGAAAAAGGAGGAGAAGAAGGGAGTGGT
This sequence comes from Bathynomus jamesi, assembly GCA_023014485.1. NCBI lineage: Eukaryota > Metazoa > Arthropoda > Malacostraca > Isopoda > Cirolanidae > Bathynomus > Bathynomus jamesi. Next base: position 215,487 of record JAJOZX010006642.1, on the reverse strand, counting down.
AAGAGCCAAGGCGCAGGCGATGGATGAAGTATATAAAGAGTTGGAGACACCGGCGGGAGAGAGAAAGATCCTTAGAATAGCGAAGGCTAGGGATAAGGCGAGTAAAGATTTTACTCAAATTAAACAGGTAAAGGATGGGCAGGGAGTGGTCTTAAAGGATCAGGATAAAATCATGGATAGATGGAAGAGTTATTTTGAACATCTGTTAAATGAGGAAAACCCAAGGGTTATTTTTGAAGATGGTGTCCCAAATCAAGGGTTAACTTCAGGAGTGAGTAGGGAGGAGGTGAAGGTGGCGTTGAAAGGAATGAAGAAGGGGAAGGCATTGGGACCGGATGGGATACCAGTGGAGGCGTGGAATTGTTTGGGAAATGAGGGCATAGATCTATTGTGGGATCTGATGCAGAAGATATATGAACAAGAGGAAATGCCGGAGGAGTGGGGGGATAGTACACTCGTACCTATCTACAAAGAGAAGGGGGACATCCAGGATTGTGGAAATTATAGGGGAATAAAGCTTATGTCACACACGATGAAGGTTTGGGAAAGGATTATAGAGAAAAGGTTAAGAGAAGAGACAACCGTGGGGAAAGAGCAGTTGGGTTTTATGCCAGGTAGGGGAACAACTGATGCGATTTTTGCACTGAGGCAGTTGATGGAGAAACACCGGGAGCGACAAAAGGGACTGCACATGGTTTTCATCGACCTAGAGAAAGCATATGATAGAGTGCCACGCCAGGAGGTTTGGAGGTGTATGAGAGAGAAAGGTGTGCCGGAGAAGTACGTTAGGTTGGTGCAAAGTATGTATGAAGGAGCAAGGACCCAGGTTAGGAGTAGTGTAGGTGTAACGGAATGGTTCCCCGTGAGGGTTGGTCTACATCAGGGATCTTCTTTGAGCCCGTACCTTTTTGTTTTGATTATGGATGTGTTGGCCCAGGGGATAAAAGATCAATCCCCTTGGTGTATGCTCTTTGCAGACGATATTGTTCTGTGCAGCAACAGGAGAGAAGTAGTAGAAAGAAAATTGGAGGAATGGAGGAGGGCTTTTGAAGACAGAGGGTTGAAAATCAGCAGAAAGAAAACGGAGTACCTGAGGTTCTACGAAAATCAAGACTCAGAAATTAGTTTAGAGGGAGCGAGGTTAAAGAGAGTAAGTAAGTTTACGTACTTGGGATCGACAGTGGCTGAGGACGGTGAGCTGTACACAGAAATAACACACAGAGTGCAATCTGGTTGGAAAAATTGGAAGAAAGTTTCAGGGGTGTTGTGTGACCGAAGAATAGGCGCAAGGGTTAAGGGAAAGGTGTATAAGACTGTGGTAAGACAGGCTATGATGTATGGGGCTGAGTCTTGGGCTATAAAGAAAGATCATGAGAAAAGACTAGATGTAACGGAGATGAGAATGCTGAGATGGATGTGCGGAGTGACAAGGTTGGATAGAGTAAGGAATGAAAGGATAAGGGGCACAACAAAGGTTGGAGAAATCTCGAGGAAGATACAAGAAAGTAGACTGAAATGGTATGGACATGTGATGAGAGGGGACGAAGATTATGTGGGTAAGAGAACGATGAATATGGAGGTGCATGGCAGGAGAAAGAGAGGCAGACCGAAGCGAAGGTGGATGGAGAAGGTGAGGGACGATTTGAGGGAGAAGGGTTTGTCGAAGGAAGAAGCCCAGGACCGGGCTGTGTGGAGGAGGCTGGTCAGAAACGCCGACCCCGCATAGAGGCGGGAACGGGCGAAGAGAAAGAAGAAGATTCGTTTTTGACATTAAAATTAACCAACTGGTTAGGTTAATTGAATGCCCGGTTAGGTCAACTGTACGCTCTTGACGATTGGTTAGGTTAAGTCATGATATTTTCATTAATTTTAACGAAAATATCACGAAAAAACCTAACCAATCATCAAGGGCGGACAGTTGACCTAACCGGGCATTTAATTAACCTAACTGGGCATTCAATAATTTTCCCGTAGGTTTCGATTAATTTCGTTAGTTTTAACGAAAATATCACGACTTAACCTAGCCAATCGTCAAGGGCGTACAGTTGACCTAACTGGGCATTCAATTAACTTAACCGGGCACTCAATAATTTTCCCGTTGGTTTCAATTAATTTTAAGCAATTTTTACCTAATAATTTTTTCTCTTGAGGATCCGTTTCCGTGTTTTAGGGCAGGACAGATACACAGACAGACAGACAGCATATCTATAGATTGAAAAAAATTCAAATTTTTGTCTAATTAAAAAGAATTATAATTTTGTTTGCTGAATCATAAATGCATGGAGTGAAAAGCACGCGCTAGAACTCCGACCATTTTATGACGTGTCTATGATGTCACTATCTTTCAACTAATCCGGAATACAGAGGAACGAAAGGACGGACGGACGGACAGGACTCCTTTTTTATAGTATAGATGAATTGTTATTTTATATTTATTAATAAATCCCGATTTTACGATCCCAACTATTCTTTTATTATTATTATTATTATTATTATTATTATTATTATTATTAAGCGGCATTTATTTTTTACAATAAATAATTTAATTTAAAATTATGTAACATCTTTAAACTTTGGAAAAAATAAATATTCCAGTTTCACAATTATTATGTCATTGTAAATTGTAAAAGTACTGTATTTATTTCATCAATAAAGGTTGTTCAGTATTCAACATATACTATTTTTATTGCTGCTATTATTGTTATTTTTTTGTTGTCACTACTACTATTACTTGCTACTTTCACTGTTTTATGTAATATTTTCAACTAAATATACAATAAATCATTTAATCTAAAATCATGTATAACATTTTGTAAAGTTTATATTGTATTTATTATTATTATTATTATTATTATTATTATTATTATTATTTGTTCTCTATTATTATTACTTTCCATTTTCATTATTTTTATGTAATAAATAAAGTAAATGTCATTAATTTTGGCCGAAAAAGCCTCCATGCTTCCAATGTCATATTTAGATGAGAGTACTTTTGTTGTGGGAAAACTAAAGAACCCACCGGCATTTAACTCTGGAAGCAGTTCTTTCTATGGTAGGAATCCAATTCTACTGGCCAGCCATGAAGTACATGCAGATTGAGTAGACTGGAAGGCAGGAGATGAAGCTGTACTCAAAGAGCTTTTCCCAAACAGTGCACTGGACACCAAGTGAGCAAGGACTATTCATAAAAATGTCAAGCAGGAAGAGCAAGACCACTACAGTGCATTCAAGCGATGGAACGTAAACAGTATATTATGAAATGTTAAGGAGTGGGTGCAAGAAGGTGTTCAGGCAGAAAAAGGAAGATAAGACTTTAGGATAAACAAGAATGAACAATAATAAAAAGCACAGTACAGGCAAGACCTATGCTACTGAAAATTAATTCAAGAATTTTCTCTTGACTTGAAAATATCACCAAATTTAGTAAACCTTATTCCAGTGTATAACTTTTCATGTAGGCTTATTCCCTATGATAAACAAATGTGGAACTGATCTTCCCATCATGTACCATGACTGATATTTAATGATTTATAGAAAGCAAACTAGAAAATTAAGTTTTTCAGTTTTATTTATAACTTGATTTAACAGAACTTAAAACCTCCCATTTCTAGACTTGAACAAAAAACCTTAACAGTAATTATTTGCAATTTTTTCTGGAGGGTCTAGACCAGGGATTCTTAACCTGGTGCTCGTGAGCACCAAAGTGATCTTTAAGTTGTGTACAGTGCTCTCCACCATCACCTAAAACTTTGCTCGCTCGCGAGCACTATAGTGAAGCCCTTGACCCCTCCTGCCTCATAAAAAACAATTTATTTTATCAAACGTAGCAATGAATGTTTAATGTGCATGAAAAGGTTAAGAATCCCTGGACTCTAGACAATAAGAAACTTTAATCTTAAATTAATGATGATAGGGTTAATAAAGTTAGTTATGATAATGAGCATAAAGATGATTTATGTACAAAAACTGGAGTTCTAAATAACTTGATCTTAAACTTTGGAGGGTCTTAACTTCCTAGATTTTGACTGCACTGTATTCACTGGGATGCTTCTCGCTTGTTTATTTCTTAATTTATTTGGACAAGACAACATGTACAGGCATTTAATGAATTCACACGCAATAGTTTAATTAAACGTTTATAAGCCAAAGGTGCAAGAAAAAGGGTACACACTGGCAATGCTTCAAGTAATTTAGACTCATGCGCAACAGTGGATTGTCTACCTAGAAGGAGCACTTAAGTTCTGGATCATTAGCGCTAAACTTCAAAAATATACCTTCTGGCTTCAATTATGGACTATGATCTCCCCTTTTCTTGAGTTCAACAGGACTATCAGGACTAAATACTGGACTAGGTTTTAACACTAGCCCAGAACTGTTTCTAGCAAGATGCCCTATTAAACTGATTTGAGCACTTTTGTATTAACTACAGTATCTGCCTATGCTTCACTAGTTTGGCTTAATTAATACTCTTAACTAGAGGCTGTGGAAGCTGAGTGGCTGGAAAGAAAAAAAATGCATGAATTTAAAAATAAAAAACCAAGAAATGAGAATCAGCAAACCCCTACACTGTGAATATATTAATATCATAATAAATATCTAAAATTGTAAAACTCTGTCACTTGTATTCTTTTTTAATAAAAGTTTGAAGTTTGAAAATGTGAACACACAAATTATTAAATAATTTGAAGTAAATGTACGAAAACTTTTGCATTTTAACTTTTTATTATTTTCCTCAAATTCTTTGATGTTTTACATTATATGTTGGAGTTAAATTAATTTTTTTATTTGTTAAATTTTTCCAAATGAACGTTAAACTTTTCATAACTATCGTATGCATGGTACAAAAGATAAGGACGAATATAACTGAACTATTTCTCTGTACAAATACTTATGAGCGCCACTGTAAATGAAGTCAGTATCTTTGTTTTTACTCACCCACATTAATTTTAGAAATCAGTTCTCATTTAACCAAACTCAAGTTTAAATATATTTAAATGTGGTACTTGCGGTTCTTTATGGAATTACTGTAGAATTAGCTTGGGAAAACTTCAAGTAAACATGACAGTTTCAAACCAGAATCACAGTTTTTATTTGTTTTGCTGAACTAAATTAAATATTACACAGGCCTGCGATGGTTTTGTTTTTCCGAAATATTTTATAACTTATATAGTAATTTTTCTACGCTGATTCAGAAAATAATATTCATTTTTCGCCATCACGTACAGATTTTTCACAAAATGTCGTATTTCATATTACGTATGTAAGTAATTTTCATTAAATTTTGATTAAAAACTACTGCCTATAAATGCTTATAAATGCTTGGTTTCACCAAGACATCAACGAAATGGAGAAGAGATATCAGGGAAGGTGGGACATCAGCATGATGGCTGATTACTGCTGGATGTTGAAACGGGATACTAGAATTATTACATAAAAGAAAAGGAACAGCGCGTACATTCGAGACTAAAAGGCATAGATCTCAAGAAAACTCGGACAAATAAAGCTGAATATGTAATTGACGTTAATAGTCTTCTTTCTTTTTAAAGATGTTTGCATTTGTAATTAGTATAACAAACGAAATAGGTACCTAATGTAAATTGAAATAAATAATATTTATTTATGTTGTCTTTTTTCCCTTCCAGTTTGCAGAAAATCTTACGTGATAGAAAAAATGGACACCTTATTCGAAATCAGTGTAGTTGAATTATATAAAATCAGTTATTAGTAAGAAAACAACTCTTACAAAGTTCTCATTCGCAGGCCTGTGAATTATTGGCCTGTTTCATGATCCAGCTATTCTGTGTTCATCAATTAGAGTTTAAACCTTATCCAAAAGGTTTCTCTGACTAATCCGATTAAACAAAATTCCCCTTGAAGAACTGAACTGATCCTAAATGATTTAGTCTGCCCACTTTTAAAATGGTAAGCCATTTGTTTCTTTCGACTCCTCCAAACACATCCTCCCAAAACAGTTAATTTACCCGTAAGATTATAGGAAATTATTCTAAGTTTGTAACTTTAAGAATTATTTAAAGTTTTGTAGTTTAACTTTAAAACATTTTTTAATTTGTTTTTAAGGAATTAAAACCTAGTTTTGTTTTTGTTAATCCTCGATTCAAGTTTGATCTTCTTTGAATATAATATTGAACTCTTCGTCGCTCATTTACTTTTAAACCTTTTTATGTGCGCTTCAACGGGAGTACATCGTGGCCAAGACTCGTTAGATCAGCCAAGTTAAACGACGTTGGGTCTATCCAGTAACTGGGTGGGTAGCCGTCCTCTGTGTTCATATGATGTACCGACCCGTGGTTCGAACCCCGACGTAAAGTTGTATATGGATTATCCACGTCACGTGACCTTTGTCATTACGAAGGTAAAGGAGCACCAAGCATTATTAATATTGTGCTTCAACGTTTTTTAACGTTTTCATAAATATTGTTAGTAGTAAATTTGTATGAATTGCTGTTCGTCACTATATACTATATACTGTATATGGAAATGTAGTAACCCATACAGAATTTTTTATATCACACAAACAATAAATTTTGAAGTATTTTCATTCAAGAGTAAGATCCCAATGAAAATATTGTACCCCGTGTCAGAATCGACCAATATTGCCTAAAGTTGCCGTCAGATAAGACGGCATCCTCTAAAAGCGTTCTCGTCTTGAAATTTTCTTGGACAATAACAATCTTTTTAAGGATTAAAAAAACATTTATGTTGATACTGTTATATCATAATACTGTCATAATGTTAAATGAAATAACTTGTTTACGTAGGAAATACATTTTTTTGGAGTAAGTAAAACGTTAACACCTTTATCGAAATGTTAAAATTACTTTTACATCTTAAAATTTGTGAAAACACTCTTCTTTTGTTATCATCTACACGTTTTTGTTCATTGGAGGTTATTTCTCAGTGCTACATGTGTGATTTTTAAAGGGCGTTAAGCATTAGTATTATGGAATAAAAATATCGGGTGGACGAAAAAAAACCTGGACACCTTTGTTTTTCCTACAAATTTTAAACTAGTCAAGCTAATACACCCAAATTAGTACAAGATGTAGCCAATAGTATGGTTATCATGTGCTGAAAACCTCAGTTAATTATCTTTGGCCGTTTCTTAATTATAAAAAATTTAACTTGACAAAACAAACAGCGAGATTTTGTGAAGCTGACTACGCCCTTGGATGTGTCACATGTTCGCTATAAAACAAGCAGTTTGCGCATGCGCACCTAAGACAATGATAAGTGGCCACATGGCGAATTGGTAGGCTAGCAGTGTCAGATTTCTTTAAAAACTGTTGGCTGATGGAATGTTTTTTCTTATTTTTTTCTTGTGGTGTTAATTAAAATTCTATCGTAATGGTTTTAAGTAAAGAAGACTTAGCTGCCATAAAGGCGTGTTTTGCCGAGAATGAATGGAGTGCTAGAAAAATAATTAGGGAATTTCTGGGAAAAATTTGGAAAAGAAGTACAGTACAATACGTAATAAATAAAATTAGGTAATCAGGATCAACTGACAGAAAACGTGGCAGCGGTCGTCCGCGTACTGCTCGGACTCGAGAAAACGTTTAAAGGTACGTTGAAGAGCATGCGTTGTCGCAGGAAAATAATCCTGGTACTCATCTTTCGCAGAGAAAAATGGCGAATAATTTAAATATTTCGCGCAACAGTGTCCAAAACATAATGAAAAGTACTCAGATCTTTTAAAAGATTGAATGCCCCCAGAATAACAAAAGAAGCCGCGTCTAGGAGAATTTGTCTAAAACAATTCGTCTAAAATACAATTTGTCTAAATCAATTTGTCTAAAACAATTTGTCTAAAATAGTTTGTCTAAAATCAATTTGTCTAATAACAATTTGTCTAAAATACAATTTGTCTAAAAATAATTTGTCTAAAATACAATTTGTCTAAACAAACAATTTAATATAATATGGCATACAAATTGTTGCCTGATGTACAATGCTATTTATTACTTGCCACGCCCCATCTTAAAAGGTTACCTCTTGTGCGGAATAGTACATCGAAATAGTTTGTCTAAAAATAATTTGTCTAAAATACAATTTGACTAATAACTGAAGATAACTAGAAATGCATTTGTCTGCTTGATAAATTTGGAGTGAGGATGAAAAGATTGAAAATGGGTTGATTTTATTTCATAATATACCTAACCTAACCTAACCTAACCTAACCTAACGGTTATGGGTTCCGGGATAACTGATTTCGATGTACTATTCCGCACAAGAGGTAACCTTTTAAGATGGGGCGTGGCAAGTAATAAATAGCATTGTACATCAGGCAACAATTTGTATGCCATATTATATTAAATTGTTTGTTTAGACAAATTGTATTTTAGACAAATTATTTTTAGACAAATTGTATTTCAGACAAATTGTTATTAGACAAATTGATTTTATACAAACTATTTTAGACAAATTGTTTTAGACAAATTGATTTAGACAAATTGTATTTTAGACGAATTGTTTTAGACAAACTCGCCTGATTCGAAAGAAGCCATGGGAAAACGGTTAGAAAGATGTAATTCTTTGTACAGGAAATTTAATTTAGCAGACATTAAACGCATGTTTTTTTCCAAGATGAATCCGACTTTACATTAACTGTATGTTTTTTCCAAGATGAATCCGACTTTACATTAACTGTATGTTTTTTTCCAAGATGAATCCGACTTTACATTAGCTGTATGTTTTTTTCCAAGATGAATCCGACTTTACATTAACTGTATGTTTTTTCCAAGATGAATCCGACTTTACATTAACTGTATCAACAAATCGACAAAACAACCAAGTCAATGCATTAACTTCAAAATCAGAAATCCCGCCAGACCGTCTTTATCATCCAATTTCACGACTTTCCAAGAAATTAATGGTATCTTGTGGTGTTTCTTACAATGGAAAAACCGAATTATTCTTTACTGATCCACAGAAAACAAAAATGAACTCGCAAAATTACATTGAACACCTCGGAGAACTTTTACCGGAATGCCAAGACTTGTACCCGAACGAAGATTTTATTTTTGTTCAAGACAATGCACCATCTCATTCAGCCAAGGCAACCCAAGAATTTTTGATGGCGAACATTCCTGAATTCTAAAAAGTGAAGAATGGCTCCAAATTCACCTGACTTAAATCCTCTGGATTACTTCGTGTGGAAGGAGCTGAAGTCATTGGTGTACCATGGTCGCAGGGAACCATTTTCAAACCTGGAAGCACTTAGACAAAGAATTGAGGTTGTTTGGCCTATGGTGTTCCAAGTCCAAATCAAGTCATCCATAGATCAGTGGAAAAGGAGAGTACTGGCCGTAATTCAAGAGAATGGGGGGGGGGGCCAATACAACATCGATTTCAATAGGGTAAGTTTTATATGAGTTCTATTGAAATTTTTAGCACATGATAACTATACTATTGGCTACATCTTGTACTAATTTGAGTGTATTAGCTTCACTAGTTTGAAATTTGTAGGAAAAACAAAAGTGTCCAGGTTTTTTTCGTCCACCCGGTATATAAGAAAACGCTGGATTATATGAACAAAGTCGAGTTTCATAATGTAAACTTTTGAGTTTTGATCTCATGCATATTGATAATAAAGTATTCTGGCTCATACTGAACACTTCATCTCTAGGTGTTCATTCAAACCATCTCCCCTCATTACTTTTATAATTACTTCAAACAACTGTAAGCAAAAAGAAGAGCATAAGCAAATTTAGTCTGTAAACACACACAGATTCAAAAAGAAATCTATTTTCCAAAAGAGTTTCGAAGACAAAGCGTTCAAAGTTTACTCAAAAGACTTCATGTTATAAGTATGAAAAGATACTGATGGTTTCGTAACAAGAATTTTCAGTTACTTGTTGCATCTTATCTCTTTGAAGTGTAATTTTATTACACTTTACTTTTCACTTACTGTGTAGTTTGTCTTGCATTATTTAGTTCTGAAAAACTATCATTAAAAACAAGGGAAAATACTTTGATATCATTTTCTGAAGTAAAGAGGTTAATTAAAGAGTTAAAGACTGGTTCTGCGTCAGGGGTAGATGACTTATCGAATGAGCACTTAAAATATGCAAATGACGTTGTATGTCTGCATATATCATTGCTCCTATCAGCCATGCTGGCTCATAGCTATATCCCTGCAGAGTTCATGAGGGTATATATCTTGCCCCTGGTCAAAAATAAGTACGGAGACATTCTGTCCAGCAATAATTACAGGCCTACTGCTGTCGCTTCCTGCTTCTCGAAACTCTTGTTACGCCAATTAAATGAGTTCCTATGGACATCTCCTAATCAGTTTGGCTTTAAAGGTCCCACTCAACTGACCTATGTATCTATGTACTTAAAGAAAACAATATCTAAATACATTGACAGTAATTCAACTATTTATAGCTATTTCCTAGATATAAGTAAGGCATATGATAGGGTGAACCACAATATTTTATTTGCAAAACTAGAAGACAGGAAGGTTCCCATGAACATATTAAATTTATTGAGATTTTGGTATTCCCACCAATCTTTCACTGTTAGGTGTACAATGTACTATCCGAGTGTTTTGGCTCCTCTTGCGGGGTGAGACAAGGCTCCTTGCTCTCCCCTATGCTGTTTAATGTGTATATCGACGGATTAATTGCTTCACTTAATGAGGCAACAGTGGGATGTTGTATAGATAACACAAGGATAAATAACTTAGTTTATGCCGATGATATGGTGTTAATAAGTCCCTCTGTTAAAGGTCTGGATCGGCTACTAAAAGTCTGCGAAGTGTATTCGCAGAAACATGATATTCTTTTTAATGTTACAAAAACTAAGGTTATGCAATTTCATCCTAAAAGCTGTAATCAGCCAGCTGATATAAGGTTTAAAATGAATGGTGAAGTAATTGAGGAAGTACAAGAGTTTAAGTATTTGGGTCAAACTATTACAAGCTCCTTCAGTGATGACTCGGATATAAGAAAACAATCTCGAAGCCTGTATGCTAAAGCGAATATGACCATAAGGAACTTTCGATTCTGTACAAGTGAAGCTAAAGACACTCTTTCGTACTTTCTGCAATAATATATACAGACAGCAACTGTGGGTGAATTATAAAAAAAGGTTCTGGCAGAACTCTAAATTTGCTGTACAACAGGTCTTTCAGACTCTTACATCAATTACCCCCGAGATGCTCAGCTTCGCAAATGTTTGCCATCCGCAATGTCCCGAGCTTCCCGGAGGTAACAAGACGTGCTCAACACAGTTTAATGCAAAAAATTAAAAAATCACCAACCCGATCATCCAAGCTATCCATGAGTCCTGCCATTTATCCTCTAAGCTATGGACTTCTTGGTATGAAAACGTCTGTCTGTAGCTCCACTTAACTTCGACATTACAGTATTATTTCTAATCAATTGTATATACAGTATTTCTATCCTTAGTATATGAACTGTCATTGTATTAATAATATTTGTCATATGGACTATAGTCTGCCAATAAACCTTTTCATTTTCATTTTCATTTCATTTTCATATATATATATATATATATATATATATATATACACACACACACACGAGTTACTTATTTATATATATATATATACGAGTTACTTATTTATATATAATATATATATATATATATATATATATATATAGAGGGTGTCCCAAAAAAATGTCCCTATTTTCATTTGCCCGTTATTCTACAATGGATTTATATTTTATTATTGGAGTCTCTTCATCAGAAAGGTAACAGATTGTGGGTTTTTATTCCGCGTATATCTATACATTTGTAATCTTTTATTACTTAATAAATAATAAATATTGTCCATTAAAACCGTTCTTTCACCATTTCATGCCTAAAGCAATAACTTTTTGTAATTTCCTAGAAATTAGGAAAAGACAATAACGCTACCAATCGACTATAGCCTAGTAAGGCTGCATTCACAGTAGTTTCAGCAGGATGGAGCACCTCCACACACTGCTTGTGGAACTCGCAACTTTCTGAGGAAACATTTTTTCCGGACGACTAATCTCTCTTCATGAGCCAGTGAAATGGACCCCATATTCACCTGACCTCACAAACCCTGACTTATTTTTATGAGGTTACATAAAAGACAGGATCTATTCTACCAAGCCTAACGCACTTGAAGACTTAAAGACCAAAGTCTATAAGGTAATCAACAACATCTCAGCTGAGCTATTTCCAAAAATTATGTCAAACATTTGTGTAAGGTTGAATATTGTGTTAGAAATAAATGGGAAATACACTGAACATGTTTAATTAACGTTAATAAACTCTTATGTTTTACGTACCTATTGCGTTTGTCTTTGTGTCTAGATTTCGTTTTTATCTTAGAACATTTATTTAGAAATAGGGACTTTTTTGGTGGTGAAGTGGTTAACATCGCTGACTATGAATTCACCGACCCAGGATTCGATTCCTGCCGATTGCAGTCGGCGTGCAGCTCACTCAGCTGTTCATCCATCCATACAAAAAAAAATTGGTTGATAGATAAATGGGTACGCTGGGTAACCTAGTGGTTAAGACGCGAGCTGAGCTGCTGATCGAGAGGTTGTGAGATCGAGGCTGGGCAAGGATTTTGTATTTTCTGACCACCCGTGATGGGGCGTGGTTCAGATTTCACGTTAAGTTGTAGTCTAAGGTGAAGGAGGAAGCTTGACCCTCGTCAGAATGAACAATTCGGGCGGAAGCAAAACTAAAGTTATCCAAGGTTATATACTCGTATATATATATATATATATATATATATATATATATATACAATTCAACTGCTAAGAACACGCAGTATAAATAACGTAAAGAACGACGCTTGTATAGGAGAACATTCCGCGCAAGATGAGAAGAGAGAACGAACAAATGAAAAAATGAGGTAACCACCCGGGAATCGAACCCGGGATCTTCCGATTGCCGGTCAGATATGATAACCATTACACCACGGGCCTCACTCGAACAAATGCCGTAATTCCTCTACATACGCGCAGAAACCAATGCCCCAAGGGGGCACCTCCCGCATGCCGTATCTATATATACATTTCAACTGCAAAGAACACGCAGTATAAATAACGTAAAGAACGACGCTTGTATAGGAGAACATTCCGCGCAAGATGTAATGGTGTAATGGTTATCATATCTGACCAGCAATCGGAAGATCCCGGGTTCGATTCCGGGTGGTTACCTCATTTTTCATTTGTTCGTTCTCTCTCTATCATCTTGCGTGGAATGTTCTCCTATACAAGCGTCGTTCTTTACGTTATTTATACTGCGTGTTCTTTGCAGTTGAAATGTATATATAGATACGGCATGCGGGAGGTGCCCCCTTGGGGCATTGGTTTCTGCGCGTATGTAGAGGAATTACGGCATTTGTTCGAGTGAGGCCCGTGGTGTAATGGTTATCATATCTGACCGGCAATCGGAAGATCCCGGGTTCGATTCCCGGGTGGTTACCTCATTTTTTCATTTGTTCGTTCTCTCTTCTCATCTTGCGCGGAATGTTCTCCTATACAAGCGTCGTTCTTTACGATATATATATATATATATATATATATATATATATAATATATATATATACACTCGGTGGTGTAGTGGTTAGCGTCGCTGACTACGAATCCATCGGCCCCGGGTTCGAGACCCGACGGCAGCCGGCGCGCGCAGCAAAACCCAGCTGTTCATCCTTCCACACGATAAAGAAAGTGGTTGGAAGATAAATGGGTACCCTAGGTGGCCTAGTAGTTAAGACGCTGGGCTGCTAGCAGATGGGGCGTGGTTCGGATTCCACGTTAAACTGTAGGTCCAAGGTGGAGTGAAAAGCTTGACCTTCGTCAGAATGAACAATTCGGGCGGAACCTAACCAAAGGTGTGTGTGTGTGTGTGTGTGTGTATATATATATATATATATATATATTATACATACATACCTGATTTCAACATATTGTTATTATAAATTTTAAAATGTATAAATTTTAATGAGTAGCTTTAAGGAAACTTAATCCTTTCATTTACGACGCATTAAATAAATGAAGGAATAGGTAACATATTTTCATTTTTAAACCTCATTGACACCTTTCCTCAAATAAAAAAGAAAAAGAAATAAATAAAGAAAACGCGCGTCATTAGCTCCAAATTTATTCTCTGAAGCTGCCACCAAACTTCCCTTCCTCTTTTCTAAGAAGAAAATATTAAATATTTTTGGTAAATATTAGTATGGGTTTTTAAAAGAAAAAAGTTTGGAAATTTGTTCAGAGAGAGAGGAATGGAAGAGTCACTTACGTGAATTTAAATTTGTGGTTTCGCAATACAGGAAAGGAAACGAATAGTTTGATACCTTCTATGAGAAAGGCAACATCAAAACGAGCTTTATAGTGAAATGGATATACTTTTACCGAGTTAACCGGTCGTCCATTCAGAATGAATGTGCTGCCATTAATTTTGTACTTTCTTTTTAATTTAAATAGGCTGTGTCGCGGAAATGTTGTACTAGCGACAAGATGTATTATAAGAATCAATCCCTTTCCTCTCCGAGTGAGCGATATTAATCGATGAAGAGGACCAGAAACTGGCACAATGCTCAACCCAGACGAACGTGGCGCATTACGCTAACCCATGGATTATTATTATTGCTCCTTCGGGAGTCAAACCCCCGACCTCAATGTCTTCACTTCGTTTATAGGGAAACGGTGTTGTTATCCATTGAGCTACACTCTAAAATTTAATTGACCAATATAGACCACCGACATTAAAAATTGAATTGAATTGGTTCATTTGAACTGATTATGGAACAATTTCCTGGTAAAATGAATCAACATTTTTCATTTCTAGACCAATTTTGAACCAATAATATTTTTATGTAGACATGATCGGTTGAAAATAGGTCGAAAATGAAAGATGTTTCTATGATGAACCATTCTATTTACAAAGAAATCGTTCTATAAACGGTTCACCAAATGAAAAAGTTAAATTTTTAATATCGATGATCTGTATTGGAACAACATTTTTTGACAATGTTCACGAGGGAATTTCTGATGCCAATGCAGTTCAGTATAAACATTTTTGTTTCATGGATTTTGCACTCAACATTGCTGTGTACTGCATATATTTAAAATTAAAGACGTAATCTCTCTCTCTCTCTCTCTCTCTCTCTCTCTCCTTCCTCTCTCTCTCTCTCTCTCTCCACGGAGGTACAAATAAAGCTGAGACACTATAACGTAACCTGCACAAGCGTAAACTTTTCTTTAAGTATTTGTACATTCATCAGCGATGATTTAAGAATATTTTACGATGATTTATAAATAAATTATTTACACCTTAGATTAAATGAGAAAAATTCCTTTGTTAAAGAGTCTCCTTTAAGTCATAGTTTATGCTTTCATATAAGAGAGAGAGAGAGAGAGAGAGAGAGAGAGAGAGAGAGATATGAATAAATACTCGTAGACAAATTTGCAGGTAATTATATACAGCAGGAAATGGAAAAAAGTAATTATGAGAAAAATTAAGAGTTGCGTGCATTTATGACTGTTTTTTAATGGAAATGATGCAGAAAACTTTTAAAATTTTAACTGGTAACATAAAATAATAAGTAAATTTTCGCCATCAAAATCAATTATTTAATTCAATTTAAAAATATTTTAATTATCCGAATAAAAATTTGAAGTTCATAACTTTAAAAAGTAATTAAACTTTGAAATTATAATAAAATTTAGGCGATTTAAGCAAATGAAATATATAATTTAAATTTAATAATGGCCAAATTTCTTTGTTTAGCATACTCTCAACACGCCTCTCTCTTCTTTCTTTCTTAAGTAATGAGAGGAATAATGTAAACTGCAGCGTTTTAACTTATTTTTGAAGCTTTAATTTAAACTTTCACACGCATAAATATTTATGAAAGTGCTGTTTTATTTCAAGATGGTTCAGCATCCATTTTTTTGGTTTAGCTTCCAGTGAACATATAAATATACTGTACTTCCCAAGATAAAAACATGGAAAGAGAAGCTGACAATAAATGGTTATTATAATAATAATAATAATAATAATAATAATAATAATAATAACTATTATGTTGAATTCGACATTCTCTCCCGGGGCGAGGTCCATTCCCCGGTGACTCCAGATGTCAGTGGCGGAGCGTGGTTCTCCCGGGCCCTGGGGCAAGCTTTCTTCGCCGGCCGCTCCCCCTTGACTCCTACATGTCAATAATATGATAAATTGATAATATATTGCAGTAAAAAATTAACGCATTGAGCGCATTTTTGTGATGGCCTCTCTTGTTTGAAAACTATTGTGTGGTCTTGCGTTATCGTGCAAAAGAAGGACGTGTTCCAGTTTTCTCTCCGGTCGAACTCGCTTTATACGTCTCTGGAGTCTTGTAGGGTAGCAATATATGCCTCTGAGTTGATGGTTTGTCCTTTCTTCGTAATGTCCACCAGAATCACCCCTTTCATGTCCCAGGAGATGGTGGCCATAACGTTTCCTGCAGAGGGAGCCATTTTGAACTTTTTCTTACGTGGGAAGTCTGTGTGATGCCACTCCATGGATTGGCGTTTTGTTTCAGGTTCAAAGTGGTGTACCCAAGTCTCATCCCTAGTCACAATTCGTGAAAGGAAGTCATCCCCTTCTGTCTCGTATCGAACCAACGACTCGAAAGCAATTTCTTTTCTTTGGACTTTGTGATCTTCAGTCAGTTCGCGAGGAACAAACCGTGAACAAACTTTTGAGTATCTAAGTTGCTGAATTATCGTATTCACACTTCCTTCACTAATTCCTAGCTCCATTGATAGCTCCTTGTATGTGACGCGCCGATTTGCTCGAATGATGCTGTTAACACGTTGCACAGTGTGAGATGTCACAGCCGATGGCGGGCGACCGCTGCGTGACTCATCATCGAGGCTGGCTCTCCCTCTCTCCAATGATCTCACACGTTTAGACCTGCGGCCAACTGTGCTTCGATGAACACCAGCATCTCCGTAAGCGTTTTGTAGATGTTTGTGAATATTTCCAACTGTTTCCTTTTCTGCGGTTAAGAACTCGATAACAGCTCTCTGTTTACGACGCACATCACTGTCAGACGCCATTTTTGAAACTGCGTTAACCATCGGTTTTATACAAGGGCGTTTAAAAGCGGTTTTATACAAGGAGGGAAGGTTCATACTGGAAAATTCCGGTTATGTGAAGCGCAGAAAGTTCAAACTTACTGCCAAAAAGACATTTCAGCCCCATGGCCTATTATTCAGCCAAGAAAAAAGGGTGGGGCAAAATATATTGAGTGCCCCTAGTATAATGTTCCTCGCCTCACAGGCGACTCCGGACATGTGGAAACGCTGTAGCGATAGTCAAGGTACCCCAACTGGGAGAAGGTGAGGTGGAGGAGGGACAACTGACAAAAGACTCGTTGCATTGCTTATATTAAGGTTCTGAATGTATTAGGGCTGGGATGTTTTAAACCCTAGATCATGTTCCAAAGCTGAATCCTATCTGTTTTGCAGATAGCTGGTGAGGGAAGCTATATTTTTGGGGTCTCTTTGCGAGTGACCCGTTGCCCACGTTGGGATAACATCATGAAAAAGAAAAAACTAGTGTTTATCATTTACCATTACTTATTCGGACTATAGAGGATTTAATTTTCCCAGAAGAGAAGAGTTCCTTGTTGTATGCGCGGTCTGTGTGTAATAATGTGTGTGTGTGTGTGTGTGTGTATAAATATGACGCGTTCGGTGGGAAGGGGCGAACGCAACATTTTCGAATTATGCCACAAAATGCAGTTAAGTTTGTAAACTTTAAACCTTTGTATTTTCCGGTTTATTGAAATGATGTATGAATTTGAACACATATTTGAGTAAATATTGTTGTGTAATATGTCGATATAATAAAACGCCAAGAAATTTTACATTTATTTATTGATAGCTTCTGATGTTAACTGGTGTAATCCATTATTTGGTCCTCTTCGTCGAATGTTGTATTACCTGCTTCAACTGTTTCGGTTTCTCCAGTTCCTTTAACAATCTTGTATAATAGTTCACTGCAGTTGCAGGCATTAGGTCTGATAATTCTTTGAGATCTTTTATTTTTTCCTTAGTTTTGGCAGCAATTGGGAATACTTTGGTTGCAGTGTCTGCTGGGCTAGATTGAATAAACTGACACTGTAGGATTTTTTCCCTTTCTGCAGTCTGACGGGATGGCTATTATCTGGGTTGTGCGGTTAGCAGTAGATTTACGTAGCCTTCTTTGTGTTGAAAGTCAAATATTAACGTTCTTGCATCTGTAAATTTAGTAGTTGTTGATTTCCTAATGACAATGCACGTTTTTAGGACGTCAAAATCGAGAAAATCAGCCTGTTTCATTTCTACAACTAGGAAGCGCTGCGAAACGGCTGTAGTTATGGCCGTAACATAATCTTTTTTGGTGTAAATAATATGCTGTAATTATTTTTTATATTTTGTTCAATTTGGCCAAATTGAGCATCACAGGGCATTGTCGAGTGACAGAAAGTAGATAGATGTGTTCAATGTGAAACAATGATGCGGAGTGAATTTCTCTGAGATACATTAAAACCTAAATTTTACCGTGAAAGAGTGCAGACTAACATCTAATTTTTTGCATAGGTAAAGCAAAGGTTTAAAGGATAATTATACGACAAAAAACTCATTTTTCGAATTTTGTGGCGTTCGCCCCTTCTCCCCCGAACGCGTCATATATGTTATGGCCATTTGCGAAATCGGCCTTTTTGCAAAAAGGTTAAGGCTGGAACCACACTGAGCAGACAAGGACAAGACCCTTCGGACAAGACACGACAAAACGCTTGACTGACGCTTGCACCACACTGAACAAACAGGGAAACGTAGAACTTGGCCAGTCAGTTGTCGACGAGATGTCGAGTGTTGAAGAAAGCGCTGTAGCAATATGTAGTTTTTAGATGTGGAGTCAAGAAAGGAAGACGAGGCTTATGAAAAAAAAGGACACAGAAAATTTATTACCTGTTTTATGATCGAGCTCCGCAAGGATGAAAATAAATTTCAAATTTTATGAATTATTATAAATAATAAATAAAAATAATATAGGCCCCTATACAGTATATATATATATATTAAAATTATATATGTAAATTAAATTATGCGAGTATAACAAAATTAAGCAATGCAATGCAACAGTAAAAATACAGCAATACAAGAAACAGTAAGCGCGGTTTCAGTTGTGACTAGACCAGACACAAGGGCGAGCAGACAGCACCAGTCATGAATGGTCGTTTTTTTTGACGTCTTTTCTTGTTCGGTCAGTATGGGCGGCCTCATTTAATTCGTTACATTTTTGTGCCCCAAACGTGACTGATAGTGTTCCAGTCTTGTCTTATCTTGTCACTCAGTCTGGTTCCAGCATAAGTCGTGATATTTTCGTTAAACAACGAAAATATCACGACTTATCCTAACAATTGTCAAGGGTGGACAGTTGACCTAACCGAGCATTCAATTAACCTAAATCAACCTTTTTTTGCAAAAAGGCCGATTTCACAAAAAGGGCGTAACATAAATATACTCGAATATATATATATATGAGGAGTCCCGCGTCTTAAGGTACCTAAGCGCCAAAATTAAAATTCGCCAGAAATCGCCTCCAAAGTTCAGCAATATTCTGGCAATAGTATCTCTGTTTATTAATTCAGCTAGAACGTTCATTTTGGTTAAATTAGAGTTCTAAGTATGCTAATGAAGATGTTGATGAGTTTTTGGAATAGATTTTCATATTTTATATTTATATACTGTATATATTATATATTTTTTTTTTTATTTTCATTATTATGCCGAACTTTGGATGAACTTTTGGCTGGCGATAGAGGTGAAAAAAGTAGTTCGCTTCATAAGGTTTTCAACCATACTTCTAGTGTCGTAAGGTCATTATAACCCAAACCACGCGATAGAGAAGGGTGAAAATAGTGATATCCATCAAAAACACGTTTTCGTTTTCGCCTGCGGTGGCGCTTAGGTACCTTAAGACGCACGACCCCTCATATATATATATATATATATTATATATATATATATATATATATATATATATATATATTATATATATATCATATATACAGGGTGGGTCACGACGAAATGTCATAACTTCGGTAGCTTATAGCTGAGGTCATTCCCAGTCAGAAACATGAACATAGGTCCGATTCTTAACGGTTATGGAGCTATGGATGTTTGAATTTCAAGCATGCGCATGCGTGACCTTGAACTGAATTGACAGTTATTTACCGAACCGAACTAACTACTACTGCTGCTGTCGCTGAATATCAGCGACGTTTTCCAAATCGAAGAATTCCGGATCGACGAATGTTTAGCAACGTTTTCCGGAGATTGCGAGAGAGCGGTTCATTTCCTAGCATTACTGTTTTATCTGACGGTCCGGTACAACAATGTGTGGCTGAACAAGAAGACATTATTCAGATGGTACAACGGAGTCCTCATGTTGGTACGCGAAGGATTTCCACACGTCTTAGAGTTCCTCAACGAGAGTATGTAGAACGTTACACGAAGAAAGCATGTATCCATACCACGTACAGCGCGTTCAACACCTCCAACCTGGGGATCGTGCCCACGGCTGGAATTTTGTAATTGGCTCAATGCCGATCGACAATTGCATCGATACGTCTTGTTCGTAATGAGGCTCAATTTACCCGCGACGGTGTCAACAACACTCGCAATTCACATGTGTGGTCAGAAATGAATCCTCATGTCATTGTGGAAAGTAATTTTCAACATCAGTTCAGTGTCAATGTGTAGTGTGGTATTCTCTACGGTCAGCTCATTGGTCCGTTTATCTTCGAAGGTGGTCTTACAGGTGACATTTATCTACAATTTCTGCAAGACGAACTGCCGCCACTGTTAGAAGATGTACAGTACCTTTGGCACACGATTCCATATGTACTTCCAACAAGACGGAACTCCTCCCCATTTTAGCAGTGCAGTGAGAACGCATCTCGATGATCGCTTCCTTGGTCCATGGATCGGCCGTGGTGGTGCACAAAATTGGCCACCCAGGTCTCAGGACCTAACCCCTCTAGATTTTATCTGTGAGGGCGCGTGAAAGAGCTGGTGTCCCAGAGAAAAGTGGAAACACGAAATGCATTGCTTCGTCGCATTTTGGATGCTGCAGCCCTCACAAAGGACAATCGTAATGAACTAGTGCGTGAGTAGTGCGAGCTACACGCGCGATTCACAGAGGAGCCGCGATGTGTGTTGAGGGCGAGGGTAGTCATTTTGAACAGTTATTGTAAATTCATGAATAAAAACTTTAGCAGCTATTTGTTCGCGTATTCTTATTTTTAAACATTCAAACATCCATAGCTCCATAACCGTTAAGAATAGGACCTATGTTCATATGAACTTTTTAACTGGGAATGACCTCAGCTATAAGCTCCCGAAGTTATGACATTTCGTCGTAACTCACCCTGTGTATGTATACTATTAATCAAGTCGTTCCGAATGATCATTTATTTCAATTTAAATAAAAACAAGATAATTCATAACGTTTGCATGATTTCATGCGTAAATAGTTATTTCTCAATCAACATTTCGGACCTTGGCCTATTCTCAATACCAACAGAATTTATGCAAGTTGAATTCAGACCAACTTTCCATACTGGAAACATTAAAATTTTTAAAAGTTTAAACTTTTAAGTTATTTTCTACAGTATTTGGTTGGTAAAAAAACTTTCGAATAATGTAAACAGGTACAGAAATTTTATCGATATTCACCCAGGTCTGGTTTCTTTTTTCGTTATAAACATTGATTCTAAAATTAAACTGTCTTGTTTGTTTTTTGTTGTTGGTGGAAGAAAATTGTATAAAATATTTATAATCCAATTAATGTCAGCATCTTTTATCGTGATTAAGTGGGGGCTGATGTTTCTAAGTTAGCAAGAGGTGTTCTTCGAAAGTTCACGATTCTATGCGAGTTAATTCTTACTTTCCAGAAGTCTGGACGTATACAACCTATGTATATTTCGTTTTTAAGATGGACAATTAAATTCGTAAAATTAATACAGACTTCATTAAAGTGAAAATGAATCCTTAAATTTAAAGAAAGAGCCTTGTTAATGGATGGTAAACAAAAAAATAAAATTCTTCCGTGGAAACAATTGATGAGGTTAAAGGTTTCGAAAGATCTTTCGTTAATGGAGTATTTAAAATTCTAAAGTGGAGCAGTGCTAAATAATAAGCTTTACCTTTAGAGGACAGTAATAATAAGAGTTTTAGAACCATAATATGAATTAAGAACTTTAGAGACAATTGAATCGAATAAATGCTTTGGAAATATGTTATTAGTGAATAAGTTTTCAGAAATTCGATTTCTTTATGAAAACTGGAGTGTGTAGTGTAGAGCTTCACTAATAAGTGTGACAATACTAGAGTCTGTATTGAATTGTTTTTAAGGGGCAAAAGTTACACATAGAAATTCATATCTGGTCATGTAAAAATTCTTTTCTTTTTCTTCTGCGAATGGTGCGAATTGTTCAGATCAGGTGTCTAAACTATTTGGCAGAGCATATATATATATATATAATATATATATATCTATATATATATATATATATTATATATATACACACTAAAAATTGTAACTCATTTTACTTTCAAAAAAACATTAGTAATAATCTTTATGATTACCTTATCTTTCCTCATTAACCTTCTTCAGGCACATCTTCGTATATCATGATGCCAACGCGACAAATTCAAGACAGTTTCTAGACCAGCGAATATTCCTTTTATTTTATAAGTAACGTTCGTCCTAAATGGGCTTTGTATCTTCACTGAATTAAAGTTAACGATTCCCTCGTGAAGGCGAATGAAGGATTATTATTAGCGATTAACTTCATGGACTCCATAACGTTATGCTTTACTTTAATTTTGGTTTTGTTTATTTCAAGCACATTTTAGAGAACGAGTCTGTTTTACCGCGCACAAATTAAGGGGATCTGAAGAGAGGAGGCTTGAAGTTATAGAGTTCAGAAGAGCAGTGTCCATTATAGTAGGGATAATAAAGAGAGAGTGAGGCAACATTGTGGCGAAGAGAGAGGGATTGAAGACAGTCAGTAAGAAGTGGGGAATTGATGAGAAAAGCCTTTGATTCCACCCGGTCAAGTATGGTTGCGTTGGTTGAACCATCCATACATGAGAAGCATTCTCCATACAGGGGCGGACAAGACCCCTATACAGAGACAGCAACTGAGTAGGGGTAAAGAAACTGTGGAGGCAGTACAACACACCTAACCTCTTAGAAGCCGTTTTAGAAAGAGTATATTTGATCTTTCCACGAAAGATCACGAGAAAAGAAAACGCTAAGAACGTTAAGAGAAGAAGAAGGATTGAATTATGTGTTGTTGAAGGTAAGGGGATAGTCGTGTGGAAGAGATTTTGAGGCATTGAAAGCCACAAAGTTTTCTCTGCCTCACTCAGAGATAGCGGAAAGATCAGAGGTCAGGTGTTCCATAGCCGTTCTACGCGAATCATTGAGTGACTGTTGAGTCGCCCTTATATTATTTGAATTTATATGTACTGTGTAGTAATTAGCTTTTGCTTGGAGTATCACTAAGTTAAGTTTGTTTCAATAGTGAGTGTACAATAATAACAATAATAATAATAATAATAATAATAATAATAATAAAATCATCAGTATAGTTTGTGGAATGTAAAAATATTTTATGCTTCCAATCCTTGCATGCGGTAGAATTGGCACTCGAAGAAATATTATGTGGCATAATAATTTATTCTCTGGCCGCTTTGGGAAGCGAGTGGAGAAGCGAAGATAGAATCATCGGCATAGGAGTGAATAGGACAGGAAGTGCGAATTAAAAGATCATTAATAAATAAAAGGAAAAGAGTAGTGAGAGGATAGTACCCTGAGGAACAACACTGTCGATAGCTTTAGGAGTACAATAGCCATCTACAACCGCAGCTATAGATCGGCTAGAAAGGAAATTAAAGATGAAGGCATAGAAAGAAGGAGAGAAACGGAGGAGAGCAGTTTGGAAATTAAAGATTTGTGCCAGACTCTATCAAAAGCTTTCAATATGTCTAGCGCAATAGCAAACGTTTCACCGAAATCCCCAGCGAAAGATAACCAAGAGTCAGAGAGATATGCAAGAAGATCGCTAGTCGAGCGTCAATTCCGGAAGCCATACTGACGATCTGAAAAAAGATTGAGAAGAGAGTGTTTAAGAATCTTCTTATAAAGGATAGAGTTAAAAACTTTAGAAAGGCAAAAAATCAAAGCAACTGGACAATAGTTTGAGGGTTGAGAGCGGTCTCCCTTCTTTGGAACAGGATGAAAAAACTTCCAGCAGGAAGGAAAAGTACCAGGCGAAAGACAAAGAAGAAAGAGTTTGCCTAAGCAGAGTGTGAGCACAGAAGCAGTTCTTGAGAACAACAGGAGGAACCAGTGGGACCGTACGCCTTCTAGGGTTGAGCCCAGATAGGGCAGAAAAAACATCTTGGGTGATATTCTGATTTCATATATAATAAAGTCAGAGGGAGGAGAAGATGGAGGAACAGCACCGGAATCATATAGTTGAGTTGTAAGCGAAGTTTGAGCGAAGAGTTCAGCTTTATCAGGAGAAGAGACGGCAACTGAGTCGTCGGAATGGAAAAGAGGAGGGAAAGAAGAGGAAGTAAAGTTGTTGAAGAGGTTCTTAGTTAGATGCCAAAAAGAAAGAGAAGGATTAGAATTGGATAGGTTTTCACATATTTGTCGAATGAAGGAATGTTTGGCGAGTCGAAGAACAGATTTTGCACGATTTCGGGCAGAAATATAAGCTGAGTGAGAGTCAGGAGTTGGATGGCGACGGCACCTTCTGAAAGACTCATCTCTGTTGCAAATAGCATTAGAACAAGTAAAGTTAAACCAAGGTTTTTTTGCATTAGTAGTAAGACTAAAATATGGAATGTATGCCTCCATGCCCAAGAGAATCACCTCCGTGATGCGCTCAGTACACTCGGAAGGGACCCCGGTCATGGAAGCAGTAATCATTCCATGGGAAATCACAGAAGTGCTGCCTAAGGTCCTCCCAATCAGCGGCACCAAAATGCCAAAGGCGCCTCCTCTTGGGAGGATCCAAAGGCCGGATTGGAGCGATAGGACAGGAAACAGATATAAGATTGTGGTCGGAGGAGCTCAACGGAGAAAAGTTTGACAGAATAAATAGAAGAATGAGAGGTAACAAATAAATCCAGAATGTTGGGCCGATCTCCAAGACGATCGGGGATACGAGTTGGGTGGTGTACAATCTGCTCCAGGTCATTTTGGATAGAAAGTTGTAAGCTAGTTCACCAGCGATGTTAGTGAAATGGGAGGAAAGCCAAAGGTGGTAGTGAACATTGAAATCTCTTAAAATGGAGAGTTCAGGAAAGGGAGCGCGGAATAAAATGTATTCCTCTTTGGAAGTGAGGTAGTTAAAGAATTTTGGATAGTCAACAGAATGTAGAGAAAGGTAAACAGCGCAGATGTATTTAGTTTGAGAGTAGGATGTAAGTCGTAGCCAGAGGGTATAGAATTTGGAAGATTCGAGTTCGAGAATACGAGAACAAGTTAGGTCGTTGTGTACATATACGCAACATCCACCTTTGAAGTGAAATTGAGTATGGAGAAAGTAAGAGGGTACAGAAAAGGGGTTGCTTTAGGGTTGCTATGCTTAGGTTGAGGGCAGCAGAGCTGTAGAAAGGGTGGGTTTATACAGGGTGTTTCATAACATGTGGGACGCACTTTCAGGATGGATTCAGGACCTAAAAACAATGAAAAAAGTTTATATAAACATATATCCGAAATCGCTTTGTTTCCGAGTTACAGCCCGTTTTGTGTTCCAGCAATTCTTTCCGCAAACTGTTTACAAACACTGCTTGTCGACAATATTTCATGTATGGCCTTGCCGATTGTAATGTTTCGTACACTCTATGACATTTTTCAATATCGTTGAGTGTAGAGCCATCAGTCAGTCAGAGTTGCATCGCGGTGTTTCACTGTTCATATTCGTAACTTCTTACCGTGAATAGTACAGTCCAGTGAAAAAAAAAAACCTTAAAAGTTTTTGTGCTATTCAGTGATAGTGTGCATTTGAAATGAGAATGGAGGCTTATTCAAACAGAGAAATGGCAGACATGTATCTCATGATGGACTTGCCGAGTGTAATGCGGCCGCAGTAAGACGTCTGTATGCGGAAAGGTTCCGAATCACTGTCTGCTAGGTAAGAAGACCTTTCAAAGAATAGACGAGCGTCAGGATCATTCAACAAGCGAGTTTCAGATGGTGATAGACCAATCAGCGCCAGAACTGTTGAGTTGGATGAGCGAGTTCTGAATCGCGTGGCGGAACATCCTGGTGACAGCACCCGAAGGATGCAGCAGCAGAGGGTGTAAGATATACAACTGTGTGGAGAATTTTACGGGAACAACAGCTTTACCCATATCACATTCAGAGAGTACAAGGCCTTACTGAAGCTGATTTCCTACCACGAGAGGCTTTTTGTACTTGATTCCTTCAACAGTGTGCGCGCGATCCTCTTTTTCTATCCTCCGTGTTGTTTTCTGATAAGGCTGTCTTCACAAGAAATGGTGTGATCAATTTTCACAACACTCATCACTGGGCCGAAGAGAATCCGCATTCCATCATCCAGTCAAGGCATCAACTTATTGCCGACAACTTAATCGGTCCTTTTGTTTTGCCTGGAAGATTAACAGGAGAATCCTATTCCAATTATTTAAGGAATGATTTAAGCGATTTACTAGATGAAGTTCCTCTTGGTGTCCGACGTCGTATGTGGTTTATGCATGACGGCGCTCCGCCTCATTTTAGTCGAGTAGCCAGAGACTATTTGGATGACCATTTCCCTGATAAATGGATAGGCCGTGGAGAACCCATTGCGTGGCCTGTTCGCTCCCCGAACCTGAATCTACTCGATTTTTACCTGTGGGGTCATCTGAAATCCATCGTTTATGTGACACCCATTGACAACGTTGAAATGCTTCGCCAACGTGTAGAACAAGGAGTCAAGGCAGTCTATGACGAGGCGTGTTCAGGTGTGTATTCAAGCGCAAGGCGGTTATTTTCAGCACTTCTTTTAAAGGTAAGGCGGATACTTGGTGGAACACATAACTGGCTGTAACTCGGAAACAAAGCGATTTCGGGCATATGTTTATAGAAACTTTTTTTCGTTGTTTTCAGGTCCTGAATTCATCCTGAAAGTGCGTCCCACATGTTATGAAACACCCTGTATATGGTTTATATTGTAGGAATTCAAGGATGCGGAGGTCGGTTGGTTGGTGTGCAAAGTTAATAATTTTGAAGTTGGTTGGGAGCAAAGGCTGGTTGTGGAGATGGCAATGATCCCGTTGCAGTATATTGCAGTATATTGCTTTGCGTCGCCCTTATATTATTTGAATTTATATTTACTGTACACTAGCTTTTGCTTGGTGTATCAATAAGTTAAGTATGTTTCGATAGTGAGTGTACAATAATAATAATAATAATAATAATAATAAAATTTTGCCTCAATAATCAGCTGTTTCCTAATTTTCTAAACATAAGACTTTACGACAAAACAGCTCACAAAGAAAAGTCTACAGAAAATTATTCAGAGTATTGGAAATTAAATGTAAATCCTTTATAAAGACATCGGCTGATATCGACTTTCTAAAATCATAATAATAATAATAATAAAATCATCAGTATAGTTTGTGGAATGTAAAAATACTTTAGGCTTCCAATCCTTGCATGCGGTGACGCATTAAAAGAATTGACATGCAAAGAAATATTATGTGGTATAAACGAGATAAAACACCTACTACTACTACAGTATATATTCTGTAATCTACTTAGATGGAAGGAAAACACTTACACAATGATCAATAAAGATCGTAATTACAGATATGAGACCACTCAATTTTGATGAAAAAAATAAAACAGCCTGAAAGACGATTTCACCAATATAAACCCATTTACATCACTTTGCTCAGTTTGATAACTATGAAATACTTCTGCAGAGGTTTACACAGTTACTTGATTTTATGTAATAAATAACCATATCTTCCTTCCCAGTACTCGTAATGGTGGTACTTTACCCTGAACTTCTTAAAGAAAAATGGTATAAGCCTATAACTTAACGGAAAGAAAGAAACAAATAAAAATACTTTATTGATAAAATAAATGGTACAATTATTACAAAATAGAATATACAAATACACAATATTTATTTTATCAATTTTTTGGCCCTTAAGATTTTCGCTTCACTGAGTTCCCAAATTTAGTGAGAACGATAATTCAAATCTTGTTGGAACTTCAGCTTAATATTATAACGTTTGTAAAATTACTGTTAACAATTTACAACACAGGAGCTGAACTAGAAATTATGTTCCTCCAAATAAAGGAAGAAGAAGAAGAAGAAGAAGAAGAAGAAGAAGGGGACGAAGAAGGAAAAACGTTACGCGATGTAGTGTATTAAAAGACTGAAATAAAAATGGAATTTAAAGTTTTACTTTGTTTTATTTGAACTGTATTGTTAATTTTATTGTTTTATAACTTAATTTGATGATATCTGTTAACTTCTTTTGTATCTTAATAATTTTATTGCCTTTATTCAATGAAGATAGAAATTTGCAATCCGCAACATGTTTGTTCGCCATCTTGAATAAAATGTCTGCAGTTTAAATAAGTCTGTGTAGATTTGCTTCAATTTCAATTTTTTTTTTATATTTTGATATTTTAAAACTGTCAAAAAATATGATAATTTATTTAAATAATTTTGAAATTTTAATAAAACTGAAAAATTGCTTAATTATTCTCCATCTTTTCCAGTGCAACTGTGATACATCAATAAAATCATCGAACTTAGATATAACTTTTATGCACTTTCATCAAAGTATCTTCTTAAAAGTTATATTCTGATATCCAAAATAAGATTTTTAGTTAGTTTGTCTCTTTCCAGATTTAATTATAACTTCAAAAACATTAATTCATTCATTCATTTTACTTTTCTGAACACCTTGTTCCATTTGGAAATTTTATATATATATATATATATATATAATATATATATATATATATATATATATTATATATATATATATATAATATATATATATATATATATATAAAATAGAGGGCTATTTAAAATGATTCACCAGATTTCAAATGAGAATATTTTTTAATGTTACAAATACAGAGTGATTTGTGATACATCAACAAAAAGAAAAACTGTCCAAATTTTGTCTCTCACCTCATAAATGCTCTATGTGACTTCCCCTAGTTACACGAGCAACGTCGACACGATAGTCGAATTCCTCCCATACTCGCTCCAGCATGTCCGTTGTCACTGACTCTACGGCAGTAACAATGCGAGTTCGGAGCTCATCCAAAGATGTGGGCAACGGTGGCACGTACACAGTATCCTTAACGTACCCCCAAAGGAAGAAGTCGCACGGTGTAAGATCCGGCGACCGATTTACAGCTCGAAAACTGCAACACACAAAACGCCTTCTGCTGTGCGGACGCCATTTTCACACTGACTGTTTGTTGCTAGGCTAGGCCACGGCTTGACTTTGGAGCCCTCTAGCGGTGATCTTGTAAAACTGGGAGATTTCCTCTTTCATGTGGTGTATGCCCAGTTGATGCACGGTTGATAGGTACGGAAGTATTCTCAGTTGAAATCGGATGAATAAATTTGAATAGCCCAATGTATATATATAATATTATATATATATATATATATATATATATATATATATATATATATCATTAACCACGAAAAGTTTCAGTAAACACATACGTCTCCCGCATTCATCCCCCTGGGGGGAAGACTGGAGGAGGTCCCCTAAACGACGAAAGTAATCTGTACCAAATTTAATATACAAATTAAGAGAGTAGCAGGGAAGGTTTTAGTAAAACACCCGCCTACCCAAGTCCCTCCTAGAGGAGGAGACTGGGAGGAGGCTCCCGATGTTGATTTATACACACCTAACGGCTAGGATAATGTGCACCAAATTTACATATTAAGGGAGAACCAGTGAAGGTTTTAGTAACACACACGCCATCCCAGCCTTCCCC
This sequence comes from Bathynomus jamesi, assembly GCA_023014485.1. Classification (NCBI taxonomy): domain Eukaryota; kingdom Metazoa; phylum Arthropoda; class Malacostraca; order Isopoda; family Cirolanidae; genus Bathynomus; species Bathynomus jamesi. Next base: position 185,403 of record JAJOZX010006642.1, on the reverse strand, counting down.
TAAGTTGTGTCTCGGTTTTTTTTTGCTGCGCAAGGAGCAACGGGCATTCTAGTATACAATATATATATATATATATATATATATATATATAATATACACAGGGCGTCCCAAAAAAATGTATACACACTTTAAATAATTATAAAGGCAGTGTTTATTAAAATACATTTCATTTTCAAAATGTAATAGAATCTACAGACATTATTTAATTGTTTTGTCAACGCCTGTTTTCAAACTGACGTCCGTTCTGGTCCAGGCACTGCTGATAACGCGAAGCAATGGAATCGCAAACATCACGAAACATTTCGTTTGGTATTTGTGTACATTCTCGTTCAATGGCTGCTCTCAATTCAGCGACTGTTGCAGGTTTTATAGCGTAGACTTTGTCTTTTAAGTATCCCCATAAAAAAAAGTATAGTGGTGTGAGGTCTGGTGAACGCGGAGGGTATTCTACGAAACCCCTTCGTCCAATCCACATCCACATCGTGCCAAGTACCACTCGCAATACTCCACTCTTCGGTCAGGATCATCTTCATTAATAGCATGGACTAATCTTGGAATGTAACTTTTCCATTGACAGCGCTTCAAATGCGTTGGACAGACGATTCTGAAATTCCTACCTCACGACTCGCTTGCCGCACAGATTTTCTTGGACTTTGGTGATACGTTTCCAGTACTCTTTCTTGCTTTGTGGGGCTTGTCGATGTCCGTGGTCTTCCGGAACGCTTCTTGTGGACATTCTGAACAGTTCCATCGGCTTCAAACTTATCTCTAATTCGAGTGATGGTAAGTCGCGTTGGTGGATCTGTTTGAAACTCCCTCCTAAACTGTCTTTGCACTTCAACTGCGTTTTCACACTTCCAGTAGCATTTTAGAATGAATTATACGATATATGAGCCTTTAAGGAAAGGAAATAATGAACTAAGAGACGATCTAAAAGAAATATCTGAAACATTGACAGCCCAGTATAAATTGGTCTTCAGTACCCCAAAAAAATGACAAAGCGATACTTGACATAGATGCAGTCTTCAAAGAGAAATTGCAAGGAGAATGTATAACAGTACAGACTTTGATTTTACCCCAGAAGATGTAGCGAGAGCTATAGGACAAATGAAATCACATTTAGCTGCAGGTCCGGACAAATGGAACGCACTATTAATTAAAAACTGTAAAAATGAAATAGCTACACCCTTACACTGGATATGGAGAAGATCCCAAGACACTGGGGAAATACCGAGCATCTTGAAAAGAGCAAACATCGCCCCTATATATATAAAGGCGGGGATAGATCTCAAGCAAAGAACTATAGACCAGTGTCATTGACGTCCCACCTCACCAAAGTATTTGAAAGAATAGTCAGAGAGAAAATCTATGATTTCTTGGAGACATTGGAAAGATTCAACGAAAATCAACACGGATTTTGATCAGGAAGGACATGCCTATCACAACATATAGAGCATTATAACAATGTCCTAGATGCACTTGAAGGCAATGAAAACTATGGTCATATACGGGGTGTCAGGAAATGATTGCCCCCCTTGTAGAGCAAAAACTAGAAGAGATAGATAAAAACCGGCGAGACCACTTGAAAGAGCGTTAAAATCTGAATAAAAACCATTATATTCTATTCCTGTGATTTAATTCTTACCATTTTTTTTCCCCACATAAACCATGGCATCATCTATTTTGAACGATTCAGAGAAAAAGCGAGCTCTTGACCGCATTCGAGCTGTCACATTTCGTGAAGCAAAGGAAGCTGGTGCAACTTTCATAACTCGACACTGGGTGGCTGAGAGATTAAAAAGATCAGAAGACTTTGTCAAAAGGAATTGGAATAAGAATCCTGAAGATTGTGAAACAGAATTTCGAGGAAGAAGACCGGAGAAATTATCTCAAGAATCGAAAGACATTGTGCTTGCTGCATCACGGCGCCGAAAGAAGAGCTGCTCTGAGGTAGCGAAAGAGATACTTATCCGTCGTGGTAAGATAGTCAATCGGCAACTTGTGCATCAATTTCGAGTTCGCCAAGGCTTGAGTGCTTGGTATGAAATAGCTAAGCCACGGAAGAGTGATCTTAATATTGAAGATCGGCTATGGTTTTGTGATTATCTTGAGGAATGGACGGAAGACGATTTCCTTCACTTGGTTGTCAGCGATGAATTCTTCGTTTATGTCTCCAGAAAACCAAATTTTCAGAATGATCGGGTTTGGGCAACAACTCCTGATGAAGTCCCAGACGACCAGAAGTATCGAGAAATAGTAAAAATCCAGCATGTGTGGGTGTTTTCATTATGTTCTCTATTCGGAAGCTCATCTGGGTTATCAAACCAAGAGGAACCAGTTGGGATGGGCAGTGGCGGTCCTAGCTTACATGACGCCCTGGGCGAACCTCACCTTCAGCGCCCCCCCCCTGTTCGCCAACACACACACATTCGAATCCCCCCAAAATAAAGGACAGACATAACTCTTTCACAAAATAACTTTTTATTGGACTAATTGTTGGAACTTCAGAACCAAAACAAAGACTCAAATTTCTGAATTTTACAAATCCTTCATCACGTAAATAGAATAACTCACTTAAGAGAATGTAATTATGATACTATGAACAGGAAAAATACAAATTAAATTGCACAACTGCCATAAATAAACTAGAGAATCAAATTTCTAAATTGTACAAATGCTCTATCACATAAATAGAATAAGACACTTAAGAGAGGGTAATTATTATGCTACACTTTGAACAAGAAACAAAATAAATTGCACCACAGCACAACTGCCATCTAAAGCCTGACTCTTCTTACCTTCCTTGATGCAAAGTCATTGATCTTTTATTATTTTTTTTTTATTTTTTATTTTTATTTATTTCTTTATTTATTTATTCTTATTTTTATTTTTATTTTTTTTGCAGGCGCTCATGCCGCCCCTCCACAAATGCCGCCCTGTGCGGCTGCCCATATTGCCCATATGAGGAACCGCACTGGGGATGGGCCTTATTTTCGAAATGTAATTTTAGCCCAACATGTAATTCCGTTTTTGAAAGACCCCGAGTGTGTTTTGGATGTTGAACAGGCAACCTTTCTTCACGACAAAGCCCCCTGTATGAAAGCACTTGCGACTCAACAACTGCTTAAGGAAATAACATTGATTTTTTCGGAAATAATGAATGGCCTGGCAATTCTCCCGATCTTAATGTCTGTGAACATGTCGGATCCATCATGAAGGATCGGGTGGAGTCCTTAATGCTGGAACAACCCATTCAGAATCGGTATTCAACAGAAATTATGACTGCAAAGATCAACGAAGTCCTTGAAGAAATGAGTCATGATACCGATCTCTTTGAGACACTTCTGGGATCATACCCCCGTCGATTAATGGCCGTCAGAGCTGCAAATGGGGGCAACACCCGATATTAAAACAAGTGTTTTTTATTCAAAATTAAACGCTCTTTCGCGTGGTTTTGTCTGTTTTTTTCTATTCCTTTCAGTTTCTTCTGTACATGGGGGGGGGGCAATCATTTCCTGACACCCTTTACACGGATTTTGCTAAAGCTTTCGACAAATGCGATCATCCTATAATAGCACATAAAATGAAACATATGGGAATAACAGGCAAAGTGGGAAAATGGATCTACAACGTCCTCAGAAAACGACTACAGGTGGTCAAAATTCAAGGTGTATCATCATCAAATCAGAAGTACGCAGCTCAGTACCACAAGGTATAGTGCTGACCCCATTCTGTTCATTATCATGCTAACAGACATAGACAGTGGAGTAAAGAGCAACAGTATAGTAACATCATTTACGGACGATACAGCAGAAAAATCAGCGATGCAAACGAAGTGGAGGCTTTGCAGAGGGACACAAACAAAATATACAAATGGTCAGAAGAAAACAACATGACATTTAACACCGAGAAATTTCAGCTCTTGAGTTATGGTAAAAAAGAGGAACTTAAACAGACTGCATATTATGCTCCAGATAGACAGGAAATTCAGAGAAGCACGAAAGTAATCGATCTGGGGATAATAATGACCGATGATGCGAAATTCGAAACATAAAATCAGATAGCGATAAATAAAGCAAAATGAGTCGCGGGACAGGTACTAAGAACGTTCAAAAGAAGGGACAGGACAGTAATGATTCCCCTGCTAAAACAACTGATTATATCAAAACTTGAATACTGCTCAGTTTTGACGTCGCCATATAAAAAGGAAGAAACTAATAAACTAGAAGAAACGCAGAGACATTTCACAGCCAAGATTGATGGCTGTAAAGAACTCAACTGGGAAAGACTATGTAAACTAAATCTGTACTCCCTGGAAAGAAGAAGAGAGAGGTACACCATAACCTACATATGGAAAATGATCGAAAAACTGATACCAAACCTCAAACTAAACCCAATTACAGTACCATCCAAACAGCGCTGGAAAATAGGAAAGGCAGAATGTGTAGTGTTCGCAAATTAAAGGACCGACAAGGGACCTCCTCAACTCTGAAGGAAAATAGCTTGGTTGTCAGGGGGCCAAGAATTTTCAACCAGCTTCCAAAGGACCTCAGAAATATTACAGGGGTCAAAGTTGAAGTCTTCAAGAGAAGACTAGATACCTGGCTCATGACGGTACCAGATGAGTCGGGTGTACCTGGCTATGTATGGTGAAGAGCGCAAGAGAGCAACTCGTTCCTCCACCAAGCCAGGCCTAGAGGCGGGGCCACCAGCTTGACCTTCGTGCGAAGAAAGACCAACGCACGGAACCCAAACAAGATAACAAGGTGTGTATATAATACAGGGTGTCCTAAAAAAAACTATATACTCTTTATAGCATCATATATTTTATAATTAAAAAAAAACCAAACAATATATTGTTATAGCAATTGCCAATGAAAGGTAAATTAGTAATCTAAGTGATCAAAATGTTATAGCGAGTTGTTTGCATATAAAATTTAATTAACTACGCCAAGTGCTCAAAATGTTCTCCGGCGGCATGAATGCACTTTTGAATGCGTCGACTAACTGATTCGCAGATATGGACTAATGTGGATGCTGTGATGGTCCCGCACTTTTCCCTAATTGCATCCTTAAGGTGTTCGAGTGTTGCAGATCTTGTACCATAAACTGCATCCTTCAGGTAGCCCCACAAGTAAAAATCAAGTGGAGTCAAGTCTGGTGAACGTGGAGGACACTCAACGCTTCCTCTTCGTCCTATCCAACGGTTAGGCAACGTTTCATCGAGGTACCTTCTGACATCACAATGATAATGAGGGGGGGGGCTCCATCTTGTTGAAAGTAAATTCGTCGTTTCCAAACAACTTCCGGACTGCAGGTATAATTTCTGTCCGCAGCATGTCGAGATATGCGGCACCGGTAACTGTCCCATTAAAGAAAAATTGTCCAACCAAACCCCTGGATGATAAACCACACCATGCTGTTAATCCTGGTAAATTAACATGTTTATCCACATAAACGTGTGGATTATCAAGTGACCAGTACCTGCAGTTGTGTCGATTTACTGTGCCATTCAGCTCGAAGGTAGCTTCATCAGACCACACGATTTTTGTTGTATTGAAAGTGCATTCATGCCGCCGGAGAACATTTTGAGCACTTGGCGTAGTTAATTAAATTTTATATGCAAACAACTCGCTATAACATTTTGATCACTTAGATTACTAATTTACCTTTCATTGGCAATTGCTATAACAATATATATATTTTTTTTGTTAAATTATAAAATATATGATGCTATAAAGAGTATATAATTTTTTTTGGGACACCCTATATATATAATATATGAAAATGAAAATGAAAAAGAAAAGGTTTATTGGCAGACTATAGTCCATATGACAAATATTATTAATACAATAACAGTTCACATACTAAGGATAGAAATATATACACAGTTGATTAGAAATAATACAGTAATGTCAAAGTTAAGTGGAGCTACAGACAGACTTTTTCGTACCAAGAATTCCATAACTTAGAGGATAAACGGCAGGACTCGTGGATAGCTTGGATAATCGGGTTGGTTGATTTTTTAATTCTTTGCATTAGACTGTATTGAGCACGTCTTGTTACCTCCGGGAAGCTCGAGACATTGCGGATAGCAAACATTTGCGAAGCTGAACATCTCTGGGGTAATTTATGTAAGCGTCTAAAAGACCTGTTGTACAGCAAATTTAGGGTTCTACCAGAACCTTTTTTATAATTCACCCAGAGTTGCTGTCCGTATATATTACTGCATTAGCTTCACTTGTACAGAACCGAAAGTTCCTTATAGTTATATTCGCTTTAGCACAAAAGCTTCGAGATTGTTTTTTCATATCCGAGTCATCACTCAAGGAGCTTGTAATAGTTTGACCCCAATACTTAAACTCTTGTACTTCCTCAATTACTTCACCTTTCATTTTAAACCTAATATCAGCTGGCTGCTTACAGTTTTTAGGATGAAATTTCATAACCTTAGTTTTTGTAACATTAAAAAGAATATCATGTTTCTGCGAATACACTTCGCAGACTTTTAGTAGCCGATCCAGACCTTTAACCCAAAGACTTATCGGCATCGGCATAAACTAAGTTATTTATTTTTGTGTTATCTATACAACATCCCACTGTTGCCTCATTAAGTGAAGCAATTAATCCGTCAATATACACATTAAACACCATAGGAGAGAGTAAGGAGCCTTATTTCACCCCGCATAAGGAGCCAAAACATTCGGATAGTACATTGCTCCACCTAACGGTAAAAGATTGGTGGGAATACCAAAATTTCAATAAATTTAATATGTACATGCAAACCTTCCTGTCTTCTAGTTTTTTAAATAAAATATTGTGGTTCACTCTATCATATCCCCTATTTATATCTAGGAAACAGCTATAAATAGTTGAATAACTGTCAATGTATTTAGATATTGTTTCTTTAAGTACACACACTGTAGATATACAGGTCAGTTGAGTGGGACTTTTTAAAACCAAATTGATTAGATGTCCATAGGTAATCATTTAATCGGAGTAACAAGAGTTTTTCTAGTAGTTTCGAGAAGCAGGAAGCGACAGCAATAGGCCTTTAATTATTGCTGGACAGAATGTCTCCATACTTATTTTTGACTAGGGGCAAGATATATATATACCTTCATGAACTCTGCTGGGATATAGCTATGAGCAAGCATGGCTGATAAGAGCAATGATATATGCAGACATACTTCGTCATTAGCATATTTTAAGTGCTCATTCGATAGGTCATCTACCCCTGACGCAGAACCAGTCTTTAGCTCTTTAACTAACCTCTTTACTTCAGGAACTGATATCAAAGTATTTTCCCTTGTCCCTCCCATAGGCGTTTCGCTGCAATCTATCTTAAGATTATCCCTACTCACACTGTTAAGAATGTTAGAGTAGTGTTTTTGCACAGCTTTGCAATTTCATCCTCCCCCGACACCCATCGATTGTCGGAGGGAGGACACTTTTGACACCCGTTTGATTCTAAACAAATTTCGAAATATATATATATATATACACGAGGGTCGACCGAAAGTAATGGCTGTTGGCTGATAACTTCTTTATTAGAATGAATAAAAAGTTCAACGTACACATGTATGTACATCAACTATTGCTCTATACAAAACTACTCTTCAAAATAATCTCCTTCACACTCGATGTCTGATGGGCCAAATCTGGACTGTAGGGTGGATGTGGCATCACTGACCAGCCCATCTTTGCAATAGTCTGATTCGTGGCAAAAGATGTGTGTAGGCGGGCGTTGTCATGGTGTAGCTGGATGGATATGAGATCTTTTTGCGGCCTCTTCTTTCTGACGGTTTCCCGAAACTTCTTGAGTGTCACAAGACTTTTACCTATTCAGCCCAATGAAACAAAGCGTCCAGGGACAAAGATTTGATACACAGAGGACATCAAAGTCGCTTTGAAACGATGGGTCAGACAGTGCTCGACACAGTTTTTTCAAACAGGATTCCAGTCTTGGGTTCAGAGGTGGCGCAAATGCATCGCATGTGAAAGAGATTACTTTGAAGAGAAGTATGGTGTAGAGCAATAGTTGATGTACATACATGTGTACGTTGAACTTTCTATTCATTCTAATAAAGAAGTTATCAGCCAACAGGCATTACTTTCGGTACGCCCCTCGTATATATATATATATATATATATATATAATATTATATACACACAGTATATATATATATATATATATATATATTATAACTTGGTTGAATGGTTTGTTCTTAGGGGAAGCGTAGCTTAGCGAGGAATAGGAGGACGAAAAAAAATGGTACATGTTTATTTACAGACGTTTCTGAAAAGTTCAATTTCCATCATCAGTGCTAAAAAGTTTAAAAACAAATCGAAATAAATAAGTATAATAAACAAGAACGAACAATATATTAAAATGGCGCGACAATTAGCGATAATTAGCGAGAATTAATAGTGTGGTTACAATATATATTAAATTGGAAGATTAATCTTCTAATTTAGAAAGAGGTTAGAAAGAGGTTGGTAATCTAGGCTAACTAACGAAAATATCACGACCTAACCTAACCAATCGTTAGGTCAACTGTACGCCATTGACGATTGGTTTGGTTAGGTCGTGATATTTTCGTTAGTTAGCCTAGATTACCAACCTCTTTCTAACCAACCAACCTTTCTCTTTTTAACATATTGCTTCCCAGTGTTAATCACTTTAACATATTGCTTCCCAGGAGGGATCACTTTAACATATTGCTTCCCGAATGCTTTGGGAAGCAATATGTTAAAGTGATCCTAAAATCCTTTAAGTTTAAAGTGAATTATTATTAAATTCTAATACAGGTAGCATTAATGGCATTGTATTCGGCCAATAACATTCATAGCCATATAGTAACAGTATATCACCATTAATATTAACCAGAAGTATCAGTACGATAATTAAATTTTATTTGACGATTTGACGGGACATAGGTGATAACAGGGTTTAGTGAAATGCATGAGGAGAGTACAATTATGTAATTAGTAATATTAGAATGGTGTAACAAAATTATTAGAAGGGGAAAAATGGTGTTCTGGTATAGTGTCAAAATTGGCTATAATTTCTTTAATACCTTAAAAGATGGTATAATAACAATTTAACGACAATTACTCAAGGTTAATCGAATAAAAAAAGAAATAAAAATTGAAAATAGAAATCAATTATGAACTGTAATGAACTGAACATGGGGTTATAGGTTCCATATAATACTCTTAAAAATAGAAAACACAACTTAACCTAAATTTAGGGTATGTGCGGTCATACGGGTAAATTTCACGACCGTACAGAGCAGGATAAATTAGGTGCATGGTTACGTGGTCATACGATAGGGCATGCGGATCATACGGTTACAGGAGATTCGCAATCTGCCCGGAAAACAGTGGACTGACCATGCGAGCGTTGCTCACTCAAAAAGGAGGTGGCTTATCGGGGAGTCATAATGTCTGAAATTGATAATACGTCTTTTCGTGAGCACTTTGTTCTTTAAAAAAAAAGATTGCTTTTCACTCTGCTCAGAACATAAATTAAAGGAGTTCAAACAAAACGGAGGGACGGCATGTTCCTCCCCATAGTAATTTAAAAAGTAATTAGGACATGATCGATTAGTTCCTACACTACTACTGTCATCATATACATCACAATAATTATAAAAATCGTTACAAACATTTGTAAAAACTGTTTTGGTTACAAACAATAAAATATATAATTTCACCTATATATTTATATACGCAACTACTGCATGCAAAAAAGACAGAAGGTTGAATTAAAGACAAACCTGTCAATTCAGGTTGAATTAAATTCTCTCTTGCAACAAAAAAGGTTGAATTAAATTCTTTTAAATTCTCTTAAATTAAATTCTCTTAAATTCTCTTCAATTCAGGTTGAATTAAATTGACTGCACTGAAACTGACTTGAAACATGAAACTGACCTGAAACTGACTGACTTGAAACTGAATGACTTGAAAATGAATGACTTGAAACTGAGACTGACTTGAAACTGAGACTGACTTGAAAATGAAACTGACTTGAAACTGACTTGAACTTGAAACTGACTTGAACTTGAAACTTACTTGAACTTAAAACTGACTTGAACTCGAACTGCTATCAAGTGAAGTCTATTATTCTCTGGGGCGGTCGTCCCTCTTGGATGCAACCGACTGACTTGAACTGCTATCAAGTATCTCTCTATTCTAGTATTCTCTGGGGCGGTCGTCCCTCTGGATGCAACCGACTTACTTGAACTGCTATCAAGTATTTCTATAAATCTCTGGGGGTGGTTGTCTCTCTAGATGCAACCTACTGACTTGAACTGTTATCAAGTATCTTTATAAACTATAAACTATCTCTATAAACTATCTTTCTCTATCCAAGAAATACACAATTAATGCACAATTTGTGCATTATAATAATGCACAATAACTGCAAGTCAATTCAATTCAATAATTTGAAAAAATTGTAAACAAAAATTAAAAAATGTAAAAAACATTTCACTTGAATGTACCCGAAGGTACGGTAATATTATGTTTGGTACATACAATAAAATTATTCTATACTAACCATAATAGTGAAAATAACTCGGTTTCAATAAAAAGAAATGAATCACTGGTGTATAGAATGTTCACTGTGTTTTTTGTTAATTCTGGCTTGATACTAATTATTAACTGTTAATAATACTGACTTCTCAAATGTTTAGAGATTACTTTAAAAAAAAAAGAGCTCTGTACTGGCCACTTGTTCTTGGATGAAATCTAGGCGTGGAGAACTTGGAGTCGTGACACACCGGTTCAAGAGTTGATGTGACGAACTGGAAGTCGTGACACGCCGGTCAACTGGATCTTGGTTGTAGTTCCAGGGTCTGGAAGACTGGAAGAATCCTGGATGTAGAGGTCGCCAGTTGTTCTATTTCCAGGGTCTGGAAGACTGGAAGAATCCTGATGCAGGGTCGCCAGTTGCTATCTTGGCAAGGTCGCCAGTTGTTAACCCCTCCGTCTATGGCCTTGGTTGGTTCGAAGTCGACGGGGGTTCTGGTTAGGAGGCAGCAACGTATTTGTTACTCGCAGTAGTTTCTTCTATACTACTCTCCGAGTTCTTCTATAGTGGTTCGGAGGATTCTGGGAGGCTTACTGAATTCTCTGAAGGTTCCCTGATTCTTCTTGTAACGTATCGGGAGATTTTAATGACAAAGTTCTCTGAAGAGAGCACGGCTCGAAGAAGATAAAGACTTGTTCTTACTGTAATTTACTGCTAAAATGTTACAAGTAATGCTCAGCCTCTAAGTTAGATCAGTCTAGTCAGAATGAACATGGAAGAAATTTTGTGGATTTATATACCCATAATTTGCTAACATCATTATTATTAAATGTTGACTTGTGTCGTTTTTTATTCTCTATAGGCTGCATTATTTTTGTACAATATTTGAAAATAAAGTAATTTTTTTGCTGTGGCAATGGTTAAACAGATAAACAGGATATAAGAAGAGGAAGCCATATTTTTATCTTAAACAGCGTATTTTCAGATCTGATGGTTTCCGGATCTGCCGAGTTAATTAGAAGTGGAAATTGAACTATGCATCCTTACACTAAAATATGCATATGAACAAAAATTAAAAGTTTAAGATTTACAATTAAATGCTTAGACAAGACACGACTTCACCCTCCACAACGAAGAGAGAATGCATACAAAACACGAACATTGAAAAATCAAATTAGGATTCATTAGCAAGCTAAATCTAAAAAAATAATTAAGAAATTTTGAAAAGAACAAGTCACCACTTATTTGGCAAAATAGGAACAAATCAAGAATTTATCCCAACGAAAAAATAATAATAAAAAAATAATAATAATATCGCCGAGTGTATATTCCAAAATGGCGACATAATGTCTGGTCGTACATTGAGTACAATCCCAAGCACATCACTGAGTACATTGTAATTTTGGTTTATTACAACTATGATTATAATTACTAATTAATTCACATTCGCTTATTATCGTTAATTACAGTTTCATTAAAGTACATTAATTACATTATATTAAATTATTACAGTTAATTACAATTAAACAGTTAACTACAGTTTTTTACAGTGTTTCATATTTATAGACAATTAGGATGTTAGGAGTATAACACAAAGTACATGGGCACATACTGTATATGTATATATATATATATATAATATATATATATATATATATATATATATATATATATATATATATAACATAATAATGTTTTATAAATTAGAAGCAAGCGAGAAAGGAGATTTTCGTTTTCAGATGCCCACTTTTGGTGTCGTCATCGGAATTCGAACACTTGCGTCAGCATGAACGAATATCTTGCGAGGAATTAAATAAAAAATACAAAGTATACATGTGAACGTACTTACGTGTAAGGTAATTATGTACGTCCTCAGTGCACATGTACGAATGCTTAAAGTATTGTACACATATTGGTAGTCACACCATAGGTTGACAATAGGTAGACAATAGGTAGCTGAATGAGCAATTAATAAAATTATCGAAAGATAAAGGTCAAGAAAGGACATGGATGTATGAATGAACAACATATAAATAATGACGTATGGAGTGTAAAGTTTTTATTATTATGTTAAAGAATTTATCATACATTGAATACGAAAGATATCCACATACTAAACACGTGATTCAATATTCAAGGTATGGAAAATGTGAAGGGAATTAAGTTACTTTATGACGTCATAGTTTATCAAATTATTCAATACGTTAATTCATAATTAATACGCCATAGTTATTCAATTCGTACGTACAGTACAAGTCATTACTGGGAGAAATTAGAAGAAACGAATTCGAGCAATACAGTAATGAAAGGTTTATAGCCATTGTACAAAGAGTGAGTGAAACTATTAATTAAATATATATATATATATACGAGTATACAGTAAATATTAAGGAATTGGGTACATTTGAGGAAGAATTATGTAAATGAATGAAGAAGTACAAACAAGGGTTCAAATCATGCCACATGCAATGTGCATGCATAATCTAATAAAATTTAGGGATAAGGGTTAGATGCAAGACAACAATAATTAATTATCATAAAGTCTATAATAAATGGGAAATGGCGATATGGGTAATATTGTGATGGAAATGTTAAACGATCTAAACCGTCGAGTGTCTTGTTTGTACTTTAAAGGAATGAAATTAAGGGACATTCGCTTCTCACAACGAATCTCCAATGACACAAACATGGTTACGACTCAACCATAGAAATTTTATCTAAACTCGCGTTAGGCGATTTTGGTTCTTATGTAAAAATGAATATTTGAATATAAAGATTATATAGAAATTATTCATTGTTCATTTTTACATACCAATTATTACATCTAAATGATTCTAAGTTGAATAAAAGCACTGATCCAAATAAATAATGTTAGTGATAGAAGATATTAACAATCATTAACAGTAATTTCAATATTGTATTTGTGTGACCGAATTTATAAGTATTATTGGCAATGAACTGGGAGGTAAGGTTAAGTGAATTATTTTTTTCAGTATGGCTTTATAGTATAACACAGTGTCCACGTAGCAATCGCTGACGAATAAGGCATAATAATATATGTATATATTTAGTATATAGGATCTTCGCAAATCTTCTTTGGGTAACTGTAAATTTTTAAGTAAAATTTACTGAAAGTTAAAGATACTAAAATGGCACATGCATTATTTATATATTACAGAGGAATCTGTAATGTTGATTAATAAATACCAAGTTACGCATCAAGCAGTCCATTCCTACTCTACATGTGGTGATGATAAACAAGTCCTCCTAAACACAGAATGATGTCGTTCCTAAAATCACTCGTAATTGTTGAATTGAAAATATGCATGAAATAACTCAGATTTAAAAGTTAAGCATATTGTAGTGAATACTCTTATTTTAGTTTAAAGATAAATGTTAATTTTACCGTCTTGAATTTCGGAATAGCTATAAATTCATTTTAAATTAGTTACCCATCATAATTCAATTGTAAACCACATTAATACTAATTTTATGTATATTGTATTATTTTATTGTATGTAAACATAATTAATTATATATCACAATTGTCAGTTAATTATTTATATTCAAATAATTATTTTAATCTAATACCATGTCCATTTTACAAATAAATAATAGAAATCCAAGGGTTATATTTTCCACCTTTGGTACTGTCGCAGTTTCGCCTAACGGACTCAATACGGCTAGTGAGATAATCACTGGTTGGCACTTAACTAGCGGCAGTGCTTATGGCTACATCATCCAGGTTAACCTATACCGGATAGATGCGCTACGGTCCCAAGCCGTAGCTTGCCTAGGCCGACGACGACGACGTAAACCAACAATTGGTGACCCCCAGAGTTGGGTTCCCCCCTTTTACCCGAACGACTAGGACTAGACTGTAATGTCGTTCGTGCCCATCACCCCCTTCACCCGAACGACTAGGACTAGACTGTAACGTCGTTCGTGCCCACCACCCCCTTCACCCGAGCGACTAGGACCAGACTGTAATGTCGCTCGTGCCCTCTGCCCCTCACCCCTGCCCGTGCGCTCTGTGCCTGCGCTCGTCTCAACCTCCACTCCTTCGTTGGTAACTTGTCGTCTTGCTTGTACGTCAGCAAGCATAGGAGAAGATGCCTGACGACGCTGGTGCCATCTCCCACTTGAGCGTAAAGCTCCCCGTCTTCTGGCCGGGTGATCCATTTATTTGGTTCCACCAAGTGGAATCACAATTCAACTTGGGAAGGATCACCGCTAGCAGGACGAAATACGATCATGTTTTGTCCTCTCTACCAGCGAGCATCATCTCTGAAGTCCGTGACGTCATCGTGTCTACTTCCACGAGTGAGGACCCATACAACGATCTGAAGTCTGCCATCCTGTGCCGCACCACTGTCTCCGAGCGTGAGAAACTACATCAGTTAATCTCAAAAGAAGAACTTGGAGACCGTAAGCCCACTCAAATGCTGAGGGCTATGCAGTGCGCTCTAGGCGAACGCACACAAACCTTCGATAAGGACATCTTTAGACAGTTGTTCTTGCAGAAACTTCCTCCATCAGCTCAGCGTGTCTTGGCCACTATGGATCCTGCTACTCCAGTTGATAAACTAGCAGAAACTGCCGACAAAGTAGTGGAGATTGACACAGCTCCGGTCAACAACGTGAACACACAATCGGAACTGGAGTTGAAAGTGAAAGAGTTGTCAACAACTCAACCACGTTTGTTCTCTGCTACAAAATCAACGGCAAAGAAGCCATTCTCGGTCAAGATTTACGAAGAGGCATCGTTCGAGTTCCGGGAAGATCTGCTTCTACCACGCTAAATTTGGAAAGAAGGCTAGGAAGTGCATCTCCCCTTGCAATTTTTCGTCGGAAAACCCCAGCAGCGAGTCCTAATGGCGTCTAGTACTCGCACTGCCAACCTGTTATTCATAAAGGACAGGAACTCTGGTATCAATTTCTTGGTCGATACCGGAGTGTCAGTCAGTGTATTCCCTCAAAAATCTGGTCATACGCACTCGGAATCTCCGCCTCTATACGCTGCTAACGGTTCACGCATACCCACGTACGGTACTCAGTCGCGTGAACTAAACTTGGGCCTTCACCGATCCTTCAAGTGGATTTTCATCTGTGCTCAAGTGCGGCATCCCATAATCGGCGCTGACTTCCTCCAGCATTTCAAACTCCTGGTGGATCTTGACAAGCGACGCTTATGCGACCAGGCCACACTGCTTTCTGTTCTTGCCAAACAGGTTGCCCTTCCGGACGCCTCGAACTCTGCACTTTCCCTCGTTCCCCCTAATTCCATGTACCAGTGCCTTTTCCAACGATATCCAGGAATTCTTCAACCTATGCAGATGGGTGATACCATTAAGCACACCATTACCCATCACATTACAACAAAAGGTCCCCCTGTGTTTGCAAAACCCAGACGTCTTGCCCCGGACAAACTGAAAGCTGCCAAATCGGAATTCCAGCTTATGATAGATCTTGGGATAATAAGACCTTCCAAAAGCAGTTGGTCCTCTCCCCTACACCTGGTCCAGAAGAAGTCAGGAGACTGGAGACCATGTGGGGATTACCGGTTTTTAAATTCGACAACCATCCCGGACCGATATCCGGTACCAAATGTCCAAGACTTTACTTCTCTTCTCCACGGCAAATCTATCTTCAGTAAAATAGACCTCGTTAAGGCTTTCCACCACATTCCCGTAGAGCCTTCGGATATTCCCAAGACTGCAGTTTGTACACCATTTGGGTTATTCGAATTTGTGAAGATGCCGTTCGGGCTACGGAATGCTGCGCAAACCTTTCAGAGGTTTATAGATGAGGTCACCAGAGGCTTAGACTTTGTTTATGCCTACATCGATGATTTGCTTGTGGCCAGCTCAACGGAAGAGGAACATAAGGAACATCTTTCACTCCTCCTCTTTCAACGCTTAGAACAATACGGTGTTACTATTAATGCATCTAAGTGTGTGTTTGCACAGCCAACCTTGGAATTTCTTGGTCACACGATTTCGCAGCACGGAATTACCCCCCTTCAGGACAAGTGTGAAGTGATAAAAAATTACCCTATGCCAAATAATCAGCGTGAGTTACGTCGGTTTCTAGGTTTGGTAAATTATTACCACAAGTTCATTAAAAACTGTGCCAGTGTTCTTGCTCCTCTACACGCTATGATCACACACAAACGCAAGGTAACGAAATTGGTATGGTGTAGCGATAGTTTACAGGCGTTCGACAATGCCAAAAATGCTATCAATAGTGCATTGTCTCTGTCATTTCCTATCAGTAATGCCCCCCTAACTCTGACGTCGATGCATCAGATGTTGCGATCGGTGGGGTGTTGGAACAAACCATTAACGGTCAACAAGCACCCATCGCGTTTTACTCGAAAAAGCTGCAGCCAGCCCAAACGCGTTATAGTGCTTTCGGACGTGAACTTCTTGCTATTTACTTAAACGTGAAGCATTTTCAACATTTCCTTGAAGGCCGAGAGTTTTGTGTTTTTACCGACCACAAACCTTTGGTCACTGTCTTCAATAAAAACAGCTGTAACCACTCTCCCAGAGTCATCAGGCAACTCGATTATATCTCGCAATTTACCACAGATATCCGCCACATCAAAGGTGTCTTGAACACTCCAGCGGATGCACTTTCAAGAATAGAGATTACTTCTGTTACCCTCAGCTCTACACTGTGGAATGCTATTGCACAGGATCAAGATAAGGATACGGAACTACAAGAACTGCTCAGAGAAGACTCCACTCACTCACTTTCCCTCAAGAAAATGAGTATGCCAGGATTGTCTGTGCCCCTCTATTGCGACGTATCAACAGCTGCTATTCGCCCTTATGTCCCTCCATGTCACAGAAAAGCAGTCTTCACGGATCTTCATAAGCCCTCCCATCCTGGTATCCGTGCTTCGCAACACCTGGTTACCTCTCGCTTTGTTTGGCCCTCGATGCGGAAGGATGTCAAACATTGGACCAAAACGTGCCTTGCCTGCCAGCGTGCCAAAGTCCAAAGGCACACCAGGTCCCCCTTTGACGCATTTCCGCCCCATCCCAGCGATTTGAGGTAATTCATGTAGACATTGTTGGCCCTCTTCCAGTGATTCAAGGCCAACGTTATCTGCTCACCTGTCTCGACCGCTTTTCCAGATGGCCTGAAGCCATCCCACTTCCTGATATCCAAGCGGACACTGTTGCAAGAGCCTTTCTTCATGGATGGGTATCAAGATTTGGATTGCCGACAAAAGTCATCACTGACCAAGGTCGCCAATTTGAGTCTTCGCTTTGGAAGAAGTTTACCAGCTTGTTGGGTACAGTACATGCGCATACCTGTGCGTATCATTCGCAAGCTAACGGCCTCGTCGAACGCTTCCATCGCCAGCTGAAGTCATCCCTTATGTGTCACGAAGACTCCCATTGGATGGATAAGCTTCCACTCGTGTTGCTTGGTATTCGCTCTGCATTTAAGAGTGATCTGAAGACTACAGCGGCTGAACTAGTCTATGGAACAACACTGCGGCTACCAGGTGGCTACTTCACTGCAGGGGATAAGTCATGTGATCCTACGGAATTCGCTCAAACACTTTCCTCTCACATGCAGTCCCTTCAGCCTGTTCCCCCTCGATTGACTAGCCAACAGAACATCTTTGTTTCCCCAGCCCTCCAATCTTGCACCCACGTTTTCGTTCGTGTACCTCTCCCAAAACGGCCTCTCCAATGTCCATATGACGGGCCCTATGAAGTTCTCCGACGTACGCGCAAATCATTTCTCATCCAGCGCGGTTCCAAGGTCGACAAGGTTTCTATCGATCGTCTTAAGCCTGCGTTTTTGGAATCAACCTTAAGCGAGGTACATGTAGCTACCAAAAAGGTCCAGGGAAAATCTGTGTCGTTCGGAACTCTTTGAACTTCCTCTCTGGTGGGGGAGTGTGTAGTGAATACTCTTATTTTAGTTTAAAGATAAATGTTAATTTTACCGTCTTGAATTTCGGAATAGCTATAAATTCATTTTAAATTAGTTACCCATCATAATTCAATTGTAAACCACATTAATACTAATTTTATGTATATTGTATTATTTTATTGTATGTAAACATAATTAATTATATATCACAATTGTCAGTTAATTATTTATATTCAAATAATTATTTTAATCTAATACCATGTCCATTTTACAAATAAATAATAGAAATCCAAGGGTTATATTTTCCACCTTTGGTACTGTCGCAGTTTCGCCTAACGGACTCAATACGGCTAGTGAGATAATCACTGGTTGGCACTTAACTAGCGGCAGTGCTTATGGCTACATCATCCAGGTTAACCTATACCGGATAGATGCGCTACGGTCCCAAGCCGTAGCTTGCCTAGGCCGACGACGACGACGTAAACCAACAATATGTTAAATATAACTTTAAATCAAAACTAAAATCAGTTCTAATTGCAGAATGTTAATGACGATTTATATTCATTCTTAGTTTTTCTGCAACAAAATAGTCCACATATTTCACTCTTATTTTGCATATTATTTACCAATTTGGCAAGTTGACAGTTTTATAATTAATCAGTTTATGAACACTATACATGCAGGAAGTGGTTACAAAAATAATAAATGAACAAATAAATAAATATATATATGTATATATACTGTATATTTGCACACATACATAGTATATACAGGGCGTCCCAAACAAATGTATACACACTTTAACAGCTGATAGCTCAATTGATGTTTCTTTCTTTCCAAGTTAAACCCATTAGAATTAATAATGGCAGTCAGACTAAGCTTTGAACAAAGGAAATTCATTCTAAAATGCTACTGGAAGTGTGAAAACGCAGTTGAAGTGCAAAGACAGTTTAGGAGGGAGTTTCAAACAGATCCACCAACGCGACTTACCATCACTCGAATTAGAGATAAGTTTGAAGCCGATGGAACTGTTCAGAATGTCCACAAGAAGCGTTCCGGAAGACCACGGACATCGACAAGCCCCACAAAGCAAGAAAGAGTACTGGAAACGTATCACCAAAGTCCAAGAAAATCTGTGCGGCAAGCGAGTCGTGAGGTAGGAATTTCAGAATCGTCTGTCCAACGCATTTTGAAGCGCTGTCAATGGAAAAGTTACATTCCAAGATTAGTCCATGCTATTAATGAAGATGATGATCCGGACTGAAGAGTGGAGTATTGCGAGTGGTACTTGGCACGATGTGGATGTGGATTGGACGAAGGGGTTTCGTAGAATACCCTCCGCGTTCACCAGACCTCACACCACTAGACTTTTTTTATGGGGATACTTAAAAGACAAAGTCTACGCTATAAAACCTGCAACAGTCGCTGAATTGAGAGCAGCCATTGAACGAGAATGCACACAAATACCAAACGAAATGTTTCGTGATGTTTGCGATTCCATTGCTTCGCGTTATCAGCAGTGCCTGGACCAGAATGGACGTCAGTTTGAAAACAGGCGTTGACAAAACAATTAAATAATGTCTGTAGATTCTATTACATTTTGAAAATGAAATGTATTTTAATAAACACTGCCTTTATAATTATTTAAAGTGTGTATACATTTTTTTGGGACGCCCTGTATATGGGAATGAACTCAGAATGGTCCCCTGAGGTTTTTTTATGATATACACAGACCGTGCATGGAACAAGGAACTCTTCTGGGATAATTAAAGCCACTATAGTCCGAATAAGTAATGGTAAATGACAAATACCATAGTTTTTCTTTTTCATGATGCTAGACCGACGTGGGCAACGGATCCTGTCTGCTTTGCAGATAGCTGGTGAGGGAAGCTATATTTATGGGGCCTCTTTGCGAGTGACCCGTTGACCACGTCGGGCTAGCATCATGAAAAAGAAAAACTATGGTATTTGTCATTTACCATTACTTATTCGGACTATAATGGCTTTAATTATCCCAGAAAAGTTCCTTGTTCCATGCACGGTCTGTGTGTATCATAGTGTATATATATATATATATATATATATATATATATATATATATATATATATATATATATATATATATATATATATATATATGAGTTACGACTCAAATATAAGAAAACAATCTTGAAGCCTTTGTGCTAAAGCGAATATGACTATAAGGAACTTTCGGTTCTATACAAGTGAAGCTAAAGACACTCTATTTCGTACTTTCTGCAGTAATATATACGGACAGCAACTCTGGGCAAATTATAAAAAAGATTTTGGCAGAACCCTAAATTTGCTGTACAACAGGTCTTTTAGACTCTTACATAAATTATCCCAGAGATGTTCAGTTTCGCAAATGTTTGCTACCCGCAATGTCCCGAGCTTCCCAGAGGTAACAAGACGTGTTCAATACAGTCTAATGCAAAGAATTAAAAAATCAACCAACCCGATTATCCAAGCTATCCATGAGTCCTGCCGTTTATCCTCTAAGGCCTAAGCTATGGAATTCTTGGTACGAAAACGTCTGTCTGTAGCTCCACTTAACTTCGACAGTGCAGTATTATTTCTAATCAATTGTATATATTTCTATCCTTAGTATATGAACTGTCATTGTATTAATAATATTTGTCATATGGACTATAGTCTGCCAATAAACCTTTTCATTTTCATTTTTATATATATTTATACAGAGTGGGGGTCACATGAAAGTAACCCCTTAAGCTGCTACACTGAAAATCGCACTGGTAATACTGTACAGGGTGTCCACAATGTCGTGTCACCCCAGTAAAATACTAAACGATTTTCGTTTTTCTTTCAGACCCATTTATCACTTAGATGGCCTAGCAGTTCTTGGTTTATTTTTTACAGTTCCTGTCGTGAATAGTTTCTTTTCCCATCTCAACAGAGTCCTTTTTGGAGGAGCTGCAAGATTGAATCGGTCCTGGAAGTATGCACGAATATTTTCAATGGTTTTGCCATTACGTGGTCGCTCATGGACCCAGGTACTAGCCAATATGCATTGTTCAGTCGTACAGTTGTTGCTATCACACATTTCAAATGGGTCTAAAAGAAAAACGAAAATCAGTTAGTATTTTACTGGGGTGACGAGACATTGTGGACACCCTGTACATCTACTGTTCTTCAGAAAACGCCCTCGCATACTGCGCACTGACATTTCAAGAGCTGAAATGACCCCACCAACATGAATTACATAAGTCTTACCGCCATTTGTTATATACAACAAGGTGACTTTCAAGTGGTTCATCCTGTATGGGTGTCCATTAAATATGGGACCCGAAAGAAAATTCAATAATTTTTAAAGTTTTAATCCTACAGAAAAAATACATATATCATTAGAAAGAAGGAAAATTTAGATTTAATATGATTCCTTATTTTTTTTAAATAATATCTTTTAAATGACCTCCATTACGCCTAGAACATTCATGAACTCTCGTGAGCATGCTTCGCATGACATCAGAAAGGACGTCAGATCCGATCGATTCGATTTCTTCAGAGATATTGCGTTTTAGGTCTTCGAGTGTTCTTGGATCATTTCTATACACTTTTATTTTTCAAATATCCCCACAAAAAATAGTCAAGGGGGGAAAGATCAGGTGATCGGGCCGGCCACTCAATATCTCCAAATCTTGAAATTACTCTCCTTGGAAAGTAATTCCTTAAAATATCCATGCAAGTCCTTGATGTATGGCACGTAGCGCCATCTTGTTGAAGCCAACAATTATCCAGTTGTAGCTCAGAGATCTTTGGAACGAGAAAATCACGTAACAAATTCTCATAACGTTGGGAATTAACAGCTACAGCATTGCCATTTTCATCTTCAAAAAAATATGGTCCTATGACTGTTGAAGCAGTCATTCCACACCAAACAGTTACACGTTCAGAATGAAGAGGGACTTGAGTAATTACTTGTGGATTATCAATGGACCAAGGTCTAAAATTTTGTTTATTTACTGGGCAGTTTAAGTAAAAATGTGCCTCCTCTGAAGTTATCAAGTTAGCAATGAAATCTGGTGCACCTGAAATCTTTTGTTCAAACCAATGTGAAAAACGCATTCTTCTTTCATAATCTCCCTCTCGAAGTTGCTGGACTACCTGACATTTATATGGCTAAACTTGTAAATCAACTCTTAACATTTTTTGTACAGTCGATTTTCCCATTTCAAGTTGTTGCGACAGTTTTCTGACGGATTTATTAGGATTTTCACGCAATAAATATTGCAGTGATGTTCCCTTGTGTTCGTTGCGATCGGGGTCTCCCCGTTTGTCTCTTCTTTACAATACTGCCGTTTTCATTTAAATTCCGATAACATCTGTAAATTACCTTTTTCGATGGAGAACTATGCACGTTGAAATGCAATTTGAAATTTCTCTGAGCTGTAATCACACTTTTGTTGCACTTAAAGTACTGCTTAGTAATGTACACGAGATGCTCGTTTGTCCAGTGCTCCATCTTGAATGGGAGGTAACATTTCATCTCAGTTAAGTTCTGCATATTCATGTTTAAACATGAATGAACATGAATCATATTAAATCTAAATTTTCCCTCTTTCTAATGATATATGTATTTTTTCTGTAGGATTAAAACTTTACAAATTATCGAATTTTCTTTCGGGTCCCATATTTAATGGACACCCTTATTTGTAAACATTTACTGTATTACAGTATATAGTTCGTAAAGTGACTAAATGCAAAAGCGAGTTTGAAATATTTTCGGTCACATTTCATAAATTCAATAAGGCGAAAAGCTTTTTAAAATGATAAAATGCCAAAATCTTTGTTTACACGTATGGCATAAACCGTTCTTTTGTATACACGATGTATTTTTTTATCAATAAAGTTGAATGAATGATGGATTTAATTAGAACAGCTTCAAGCCAGCTTATACATATTATCTTCCAAATCTGTTCCAAATGCTTTCCCCTTTCCAGAAATACACAGTCGTTCAGTATTTTTAAATTTGGATAAAATTTCAGATTTATTTAGGCTTAAAAACTGAAAGGAATATATTAACTTTTTATTCATTTCATTTTTTTAAATCGTGGGTTCCGAATGGGAAACGTGCAAAATATGCGCAGTTTCCACTAGGAAACGTATCTAACTCTGCGCCAAAGCTAATTTCACCATTTACATTTATGCTATGCAGCATTTCCCAAAGTTTGGATCATAGACCCTGTGGAAAGTGCGTCAGGGGAGAGAAAAGTCACAAAACAAAGACAAATCCAAGAAAGCTAAGACATCTCGGTGATATATATATATATATATATATATATATATATATATATATATATATGATGAATAAAACCACGAAGGAAAGGAAACACAGAATGGTGCTCAAACGCTTTTGTCTAATGATATCCTCAGGAACACTGAAGTACATAAAGAGTTACAGCCTATATATAGGTTACAGAAAAAAAAAATAAAAAATAAAATATATATATATACATACATATATATATATATATATACAATAAACGGAGAAATAAAATTAAAAATTAAAAATTAAAAATTAAAGGATTGTGGGAGGGGCATACAAATTTGTAAAGAAAAACTATCGATTTTTAGCACAAGATCAAATGAATTAAAAAAAAAAACTACCGATTTTTAGCACAAGATTAAATTAATTGTTTCCAACCAATGTTATAAAAAAAAAAAATACAAATTTATACTGGAAATCTGCCAGGGTTTTAACACTCTGCCCATCTTGTATATAAAAAAATAAATTGAAAAATAAACGTTATTAGAGTGACATACAAGTTTACCAAAGATTTAGCGTTCTACCCTTCTTATCTAAATCTGTTCTGAAGGAATTCAAAACAACAGGATCGAGCTGAAAAAGACCTTTGCTTATGTTGAAGTTATTTGTAAGTTGGATAATGGCAGACTCAAGAATATTTCTATTAACAATGTTGCTAGAGTGAAATAAAACTGAAGCATTACTTCAATCAATACAGTGGGATAACTCTGACAAATGGACAAAAAAGGCACTGGACGACTGTCCTGTTCTAACGGAATATTGATGCTGTTTTATACGTGTGTGCAAATCCTTTCCCGTCTGACCTATGTAAAAGGAATCACATTGTTTACAAACAATTTTATAGATAATGCTTGACGTACAAAGGTCTTTTTCAGCTCGATCCTGTTGTTTTGAATTCCTTCAGAACAGATTTAGATAAGAAGGGTAGAACGCTAAATCTTTGGTAAACTTGTATGTCACTCTAATAACTTTTATTTTTCAATTTATTTTTTTATATACAAGATGGGCAGAGTGCTAAAACCCGGGCAGATTTCCAGTATAAATTTTTATTTATTTTTTTATTTATTTTTTTTTATTTATAACATTGGTTGGAAACAATTAATTTAATTTTGTGCTAAAAATCGGTAGTTTTTTTTTTTAAATTCATTTGATCTTGTGCTAAAAATCGATAGTTTTTCCTTACAAATTTGTATGCGCCTCCCACAATCCTTTAATTTTTAATTTTTAATTTTTAATTTTATTTCTCCGTTTATTGTACAGGGTGTCCCGTAAGTCTGGACCCATAGGGAAAAATAATAAAATTACAAAATAGTCCAAAAATTTATTTATAATATATTTTTTTATTATTTTTATTATTATTTTTATTATTTTTTTATTATGATCTTACTCCGCTGGAGTTTTATTTGTGGGGACACTTGAAAGCCAAAGTGTACGAGGTCAAACTTCAGAACATTTTCCACCTTAAAGCACGCATTGTGGAGGCGTGTCAAGAAATTTCTGCGACTGTGATTCAGAAAGTGCTGTCGCAGTGGAGATTGCGTCTTCAACTATGTGTGCGACACAACGGCGGACACTTTGAACAGATATGTAATAAATTTTTGGACTATTTGTAATTTTATTTTTCCCTATGGGTCCAGACTTACGGGACACCCTGTATATATATATATTATATATATATATATATAATTTAGTGTGGACCAAAATGGGGGGTAAATTATAAAGTTGAAGAAATCCTTGTTCCACATTAATGCCCTTGT
Organism: Bathynomus jamesi; assembly: GCA_023014485.1. Classification (NCBI taxonomy): domain Eukaryota; kingdom Metazoa; phylum Arthropoda; class Malacostraca; order Isopoda; family Cirolanidae; genus Bathynomus; species Bathynomus jamesi. The sequence goes on along the minus strand of JAJOZX010006642.1, from coordinate 159,905 downwards.
TCCTTTGGACCAGATAGACATGTCAGCAAAACTTTGGTCAAATACGAGAATATTTAGAGATCCCGAGATTTAATGACTTATAAAAATTTTCCAATGAATAGGCGCGCTTAGAACATCAATGATCACTCAACTCTTGAGTTGCAACTTATGAAAAAATTTCTTCTTATTTAAGAAATTTTGGTGTTAATAGAGTACAAAAACAATCTTAGATCATTATTTCAGAGAAAATTATTTAAGGAAAACAAAAATTTGGATAAAATATATTATCCTTAATTGGTCAAATCTAAATTAAAGGCTTTGCCTAATTGGCTTGAACCTTTTAGTTATCCTTTTTATCTCCTAATTTAACTGGTTTATTTTACTATTTCAGAAAATTTAATTTTTAAACTAAAAATGGCTACTCGTTTAAAACTAAAGTTTGGCTCATTGGCCATTTATATAAAGATATACTTGTTGCTGCTTACCTACAAAACTGCAAGTTTTGCAAAAATATTTCTTCCATCAAAAAGAGGAAAAATTGAGACGAAGAAGATCCATTAATCTTTGCTTAGATGAAGTGATGACCTACTGCGAGAAAGCCAGGATTCCCACAATGCGTAGAGACAGTGCCATCCGAAAGATTGACTCTTTAATAAGCTGTTATGATAAATTGATGAAAAACAGAAAAGGCCCGAGGAAAAATGCCGTATTGAAGAAGCTATGTTTAAAGATGAAATAAGGCTGAAATTCTTGATATTGGTCACTCTAATGCCCTTTTGATGATGTCAAATGAAGAAGACAAGCTTTTCTACTTAAGCCAGCAAGAAGATCCTACACAAAGTAGCATGGGTACAGTAGACCAAATTCTTGCAAAAAGAGAGAAAAGAAGGCTTCATCGTGAAGAATTAGAGTGTGAAAGAGCCCTCAAAGAGCAGAAGCGATCTAAAAGATCATTCTTGCCTGCCAATAGAGATGATTTCACATCGTCATCATCATCATCACCATCAACTAATGACGACAACCTTGAAATGAATTTTCAAGGTCCCTCTGAGAGCAATTTAAAAAGAAAATGTTGGCTCCTAAAAAGTCAAAGCCTATTGACAAAAATGTTGTAGCAGCCTATGATAGAATGAATCTTTCCAATCGAGATGCAGCTATGTCTTATGCTGTTGTTGCTCAGTCTTTGGGCCATAATTGGAAAACATTACAGTGTCAAAATCTACTATGCTTCGAACTCGTCAAAAGTTACGCAAAGAAATAGCAACAGAATATCAAGAGCAAGCATTTTGTCCTGGAGAGCCTTTAGTTCTTCATTGGGATGGAAAAATGCTCCCAGAGATATCAGGTTAGTTTTTTGTCTGATTAATTTAGCATATTTATATTTTATCTCTCAGGTGAAAACTTAGTTGTGGTCTGGTTTTCACACCTAGGCAATGTGTTATTATCTGGTTGGTTTTAATTAAACATTTGATAGCTAAATTTCTATTTAATTAGGTTACATTTCACTGTCTGAAGCTAGTTTCACAATCTACACCATTTTACCTTCAAATTAAAATAACTCAAGTTCAAATTAAAATAAATCAAGTTTAATTTAAAATAAATCAAGTTTAATATAAAATAAGTCAAGTTTAATTTAAAATAAGTCAAGTTTAATTTAAAATTATATATTATATATATATAAATTATAATACAGGGCTATTCAAAATGATTCACCTCATTTCAAATGAGAATATTTTTTAATGTTACAAATACAGAGTGATTTGTGATACATCAACCAAAAGAAAAACTGTCCAAATTTTGTCTCTCACCTCATAAATGCTCTATGTGACTTCCCCTAGTTACACGAGCAACGTCGACACGATAGTCGAATTCCTCCCATACTCGCTCCAGCATGTCCGTTGTCACTGACTCTACGGCAGTAACAATGCGAGTTCGGAGCTCATCCAAAGATGTGGGCAACGGTGGCACGTACACAGTATCCTTAACGTACCCCCAAAGGAAGAAGTCGCACGGTGTAAGATCCGGCAACCGATTTACAGCTCGAAAACTGCAACACACAAAACGCCTTCTGCTGTGCGGACGCCATTTTCACACTGACTGTTTGTTGCTAGGCTAGGCCACGGCGTGACTTTGGAGCCCTCTCGCGGTGATCTTATAAAACTCGGAGATTTCCTCTTTCATGTGGTGTATGCCCAGTTGATAGGTACGGAAGTATTCTCAGTTGAAATCGGATGAATCAGTTTGAATAACCGGTACGGAGATGGCTCGTGTTTGCATTTCTCTCCTGCAAGAACATGATATGACCCAGAGAATTATTGGGGTGTCATTTGACACAACAGCATCCAATACCGGAATCCATGCTGGAGTTTGCACTAAAATTGAACAAGAACTTGGAAAAGAGCTTTTATATTTAGCCTGCAGACACCATATTTATGAGATTGTCCTATCTCAAGTCTTCCGGACTTCTATGGGCCATTCCTCTGAACCTGATATTCCAATCTTCAAAAGATTCAAAACTCAATGGGATTTTATGGATCATTCTCAAATCACAACTGCTGTTGATTCCCAAAGCTGCAGAATAATTGAAAGAGTTCAAGATTTAAAAAATCAAACAGTCTTAATCATGAAGGAGGCACTCAACTCTAAACAGCCAAGAGATGATTATAAAGAATTTTTCAACTTGTTCTCTTGTTTTTTGGAGAAGAAAGCATTTCTAATACTCCCTTGAAGAGACCTGGAGCGTACCATCATGCAAGATGGATGGCAAAAGGAATTTATGCATTTAAGCTTTTTCTTCTCCAAAATCAATTTAAGATGACTAAAAAAGAACTTGATGCAATAACAGAAATTTGTTTATTGTTTGCATTGGTATACGCAAAATCTTGGGCAAAAGCTTCTCAACCAGAGGAAGCCCCAAATGTTGATCTTAAATTTTTGCAAGATCTTGCAATAATGGAGGAAAATTCTTTGATATCAAGTGTTATCAAGCAAGCCCAAAATGCCATTAAACAACATCTGTGGTACCTCTCAGAAACACTTGTTGGATTAAGCTTCTTTGACAAAAGCATATCCCTTGAAGAAAAAGGAGCAAATGCGAAATAATATCAAAATGCCTCCAAGAAATAAGGGACTGAAACGTTTAGAAGCAAAGGTAACCCTAGCTTCTTTTAAAGAAAAAAGGATTTCTGATTTTGTTACTTCAAGGACTAAATCTCTTTTTGATGCTCTACATCTCAATTCTCTCTTCACTGAAAATTCTGCATCAACATGGGGAATAGATCCTGAGTACCAAAGAGGCTGTGCTAGAGTTCGTGCCCTTAGAGTGACAAATGACACAGCTGAGCGGGGTGTTGCATTGATTGAAAAATTTAATCAAGCAGTGACAACTAAAGAAGAGGACAAACAATACCTGCTCAAAAACAGTTTTCAAGAATCGTAAAGAATTTCCAACAAAAAATAAAGCAGAACTTATGAAAATGAGGAAAAACTAATTTTTCAGCATTAAAAGGAAAAGTGCAATTTTCTCGGGACCCCTAAAACTTGACGTAGAGGTTTCAAATTTTGTAATTTGATTAAGGTAAGCAAAAGGAATAACATTACTCATGTGGAACAAAGATTTTTAAACCTTCTTTTTTTGGTCCACACTAATATATATATATATATATATACATTCAACTGCAAAGAACACGCAGTATAAACAACGTAAAGAACGACGCTTGTATAGGAGATATTCCGCGCAAGACGAGAAAGAAAGAACGGAACAAATGAAAAAATGAGGTAACCACCTGGGAATCGAACCCGGGATCTTCCGATTGCCGGTCAGACGCGATACCATTACACCATGGAACCTCACTCTTCCAAATGCCGTAATACTTCTACATACTCGCAGAAACCAATGCCCCAAGGGGGCACCTCCCGCATGCCGTAACATTATATACATTCAACTGCAAAGAACACGCAGTATAAACAACGTAAAGAACGACGCTTGTATAGGAGATATTCCGCGCAAGACGTAATGGTATCGCGTCTGACCGGCAATCGGAAGATCCCGGGTTCGATTCCCAGGTGGTTACCTCATTTTTTCATTTGTTCCGTTCTTTCTTCTCGTCTTGCGCGGAATATCTCCTATACAAGCGTCGTTCTTTACGTTGTTTATACTGCGTGTTCTTTGCAGTTGAATGTATATAATGTTACGGCATGCGGGAGGTGCCCCCTTGGGGCATTGGTTTCTGCGAGTATGTAGAAGTATTACGGCATTTGGAAGAGTGAGGTTCCATGGTGTAATGGTATCGCGTCTGACCGGCAATCGGAAGATCCCGGGTTCGATTCCCAGGTGGTTACCTCATTTTTTCATTTGTTCCGTTCTTTCTTTCTCGTCTTGCGCGGAATATCTCCTATACAAGCGTCGTTCTTTACGATATATTATATATATATATATTTTTATTTATATATATTTTTTCTGTAACTATATATAGGCTGTAACTCTTTATGTATTTCAGTGTTCCTGAGGATGTCATTAGACGAAAGCGCTTGAGCACCATTCTGTTTCCTTTCCTTCGTGGTTTTATTCATCATAAATATTTTTCACGTGTTACTTTTGTGAAATAATTTTCATATATATATATATACTGTATATATATATAAACTGCTAAAATTTTATCCGGAAATTAAAAAAAATAAAGATTCAAAGTTTGCTTTTTAAAAATATTCCAGGTGTATAGAAGGCATTTTTTAAAATTGCAATGTCTGATATAGCTTAAATAATTGTTTGGAGCTCCGACACCGCCTCCCATAGATCGGCAAAGTTAAGCGACACTGGGTCTGTTCAGTTGTTGGAAGGGTAACCTAACTAACCATCCTCCGTACTGAGACGATGTAGCGGCTCTCAGATGGTTCTGATTACGCGTAAAGCTGGAGGTCCTTTCTATCGCATGACATTGACAGTCAAGTAATCCTAAAAACAAACCATTCAGCTTCGATATGACGAACTAAAATTTTGGAAGGAATGACTGCCTTCAACAAAAGCAAATAACGATGCATGATTTTGTCTTTACTCGTGGACATATTTAAATACAGTGAATTGTTATTGATGCAAACTGAATTAAGAATAACATGACAAACACTTAAATAACAAACAAAAATTGCATTCGATAAGAGTATCTCAAAGTTTCTATATATGGAGAGAGAGAGAGAGAGAGAGAGAGAGAGAGAGAGAGAGAGAGAGAGAGAGAGAGAGAGAGAGAGAGAGGAATAAGTAAAGAAAGATATAAAGTAAGGGGAATATATATCAGTAAAACAATTAAAAACAAGTACCAAATAGCAATATAACAATAAGAGAAATATATGACAGTAAAAAGCACATATGCAGAAGGGAGTAAGTACAGTATCTTAAGATTTAAAAACATGCATCAGAAAGGAAGTGGTAAATAACACGATAAATGCGAAAAAGACGTATAACCTAATAGAAGAACATAAATAAAAGCATTTTAAGTGCATTAAATTCACACATATATATGAAAGAGAGTTATAAATGTTTAATTATGTGTATATAAGGCAAGCTTAATGCTATGTGCATTAATTAAGTAGATACTAGTTATAAAATAAAAATTGCACTCAAAAGGATTTTTAGACGTGAAAAGATGCTTTTGATGTTTTGGAAAGCTGATTTTGACATCGTCACAGCTCTTCTAAATCTTGTTCGCTAGGTCTACTTTAAAATTGAGCGTTTGAATGAGCTTATATTATGTACTCTGCAAATAGAGTATTTCAAGAACACAAGGTAGATTGAAAGTAGATCAGACGGTTTGCTTCTGAACAAGAAACTTTAATATTATAATGGAACTAGAACGTTGAAGTTTCATTTGTTAAATGGTTAGACAAGTGTTTAACCGCGGTTTCAACATTCATTGAAAAACCTACAATATGGAAACCTAAAATGTGTGTGACTGTGTGTGTATAGAGAGAACACTAAAAATTTACAAGGCGTCGTTCTGGCTTCCTGCTGTAATTCGCCCATAAATAGCGAACAGTATTTAATATAATGTGAGCAACGAACGTATCACTGAGAACCTATAATAAAAGAAGTGGATAACAAAATAAACACAAATCATGAACAAAGATTAAATCGAAATAATAACAGCATTATGTGTACGAGAAACAAACATTAATTGATGTTGGCCGTTCATATATATATATATATACAGTATATATATATTTTAACTGCAAACAACACACATTACCTCATTTTTCATTTGTTCGTTCTCCCTCCTCATCTTGTGCGGAACGTTCTTCTATACAAGCGTCGTTCTTTACATATATATAATATATATATATATATATATATATATATATAAAATGAACAGGAACATCAGAGAAAAAATAAACATTCTTCAAACTTTAATTGATACCGACGTTTCGGAGTGTACTCATTCCGTCTTCAAGGTCTTCAAGGATAAAAAAATAGAAGAATAATTTTAATACAAAATAAGTTGGATTAAAAATAAGAAAATTAAAATTATAAAAAGGTTACTAAGAAAAAGTTAAAAGTAAAAGCATAGAAACAAAAATAAAAGGTAAATTAGGTGAAAAAATACTTTAATTGAAGCACACCAGATCTACCAATGATTCGTCAGAATTGAGGTCTGGTTTTAATTTATAAAAAAAATAACGATTCCATAATTTTAAACTTAAGGTCAAAGTTCCTAACAGAAAGTACAGCAAAATTAGACTGTGGAATTGTGTGGTTATTATTATGTGCATGGTTGCGTAGTAAGGATTAAGTGGTTTGTTAAGAGGTAAATTTGTAGGGACAGATTTACCGAAGTGTTCGTAAATACAAGATTGTAGGTGTCTTTTGGTTTTACCTATATATGACCCCATACAGTGGTCACACTTGTACTGGTAAACTATGAACGACTTAAGAAGTGTCGGGACAACATTTTTGTATTTAAATAAATGATAAACTAATTTAGACAGGGTGAAAAGGATTCTAATACACGGTGCGGGTAAAATTCTCTGTGCAATTTTAAGTTTGTTTCTAATATTAAAACTCAAGGTCCCCACATAAAGTAAAGTGAAATACAAGATACCTTTGGTTAGCCTCCGCTCGAATTGTTCATTCTGACGAAGGTCAAGTTTTTCACTCCACCTTAGACCTACAGTTTAACGTCGAATCCGAACCACGCCCCACCAGCAGTCCAGCGTCTTAACACGAGGCCACCCAGGGTACCCATTTATCTACCAACCACTTTCTTTTTTTTATGGTGTGGAAGGATGAACAGCTGGGTTTTGCTGCGCGCCGGCTGCCGTCACTGGGTCTCGAACCCGGGGCTGATGGATTCGTAGTCAGCGACGCTAACCACTGCACCACCGAGGCGCAAGATATTTTGGGAACTGTAATTATATCTCTAGTTGTTGGGTCTATTAATCTATTTAGGTTCTGCCTATTGTAGTCTCCACGAATCTAGAGGGGAAATTATTCTTTGTAAGGAGTTGTCGAATGAAATCTAATTCTTCGTGCAACTTAAAATAATCTGAGCAATCTGAGCAATCCCTTAAGGATTTTAGACATGTAAATAATTTGTTGATAACAAATAAATTCCAATGATATCACACAGTGTATGCGATACTTTTCAAAGCAACTATACAAGGACAGGAATGACCTCGGCTAGAACAGGAAGGCCCTTGGCCCTAAGCCCTAGCCCCAGTGAGCGCCATGTCAGTAAGGATGAAATACAGTAACGAAGAAAAAGTGTATCTCTTATCGTGGGCTATTTCGTATAATAATTGTGAGGACAGTTTGCGTTTATTTCAAGAAAAATATAATAAACTATCACCAAATGCAACCACTCTTCGATACTGGAAGCTTAAACGTTTGGAAACAGGGAGCGTAGTAAAAGATCGTTCAAGAAGTAGAACGCCAGTAACGGCGACAGGAGACAATAACAAAGAAAATGTCCTCGCCACTTTTCAAATCGATCCAACATCTTCAACGAAAAAAGTCGCACAGGAATTGGGTATTTCCACATTTTCAGTAGCAAAAATATTGAAATCACAGTGGGTACAGCTCAGCTCATATAGGACGATGATTCTCATAGACGGCTGCAGTTTGCTGAAACAATGAGACAAAAGTTCAACAGTGATCCACATTTCCTTCGAAAGATCAAATTTTCAGATGAATGTGTCTTCGGTTTAACGAGTAAAGGAAACAAACACAACGTTCACTACTGGGTCGAAAAAAACTCGCTAAATACGATTGGGTAAACCCGTTAAAACGGCTACACTAACAGTTTGGGCGTTCATTGGTTATTCACGACTCGTTTCCTTTGACAATATCGAGAGATTCGATGGATGGAAAACGCTATTGCCAGGTATTGAGAGACAAAGTTTTGCCACAGTTTACTAATGGTGTTGGCAGGAATTGGCTTTATGAATATGATGGAGCGCCGCCACATTACTCTGCAGCTGCCCGTGATACAAACATTGAAGGAAGATGGCTTGGGCGGCGAGGTCTCATCGAGTGGCCAGCTGAAAACACTGATCATACCAAAACTTGAATACTGCTCAGTTTTGACATCCCCATGCAAAAAAGAGGAAATTAATGAACTAGAAGAGGTTCAGAGGAATTTCACAGCTAAGATTTATGGCTGCAAAGAATTCGACTACTGGGAAAGACTCCATAAATTAAATCTGTATTCGTTGGAAAGAAGAAAAGAGAATACACCATAATTTACATGTGGAAAATGATCGAAAAACTGATACTTAACCTCAGACTAAACCCAAAGATCATCCAAACAACAATGGAAAATAAAAAAGGTAGAACTTGTAGTGTTCCCAAACTAAAGGCCGACAAGGAACAGACACCCTCAACACTGAAGTAAAATATCTTGGTTGTCAGGGGCCAAGACTTTATAACCAACTTCGAAGGACCTCAGAACATCACAGGGGTTAAAGTTGAAAGGCTCAGGAGGTACCAGATGAGCCGGATGTGTTTTGCTATGTGCAATGGAGATCAGAAAGCAACGCGCTTCTCTATCAGGCCAGACCTAGAGGTGGGGCCCCCAGTTTGACCTTCGTGTGAAAAGTAACCGACGAATGGAACTTTTACCAGGTTTTACCAGGTTCATATTTATATATACTGTAAAAAAATTCTTAATATTTTAACATGTTTCACTAATATGATATGCTTATAATGGGTGTATATGACTTTAAAATCGTGAATGTCTCTTGATGACACGTTCACGTGTTAAATTTTGGAACAATGTTAGAAAATGTAGAAGAGGAAGAGCCATTGTTATCCCAAAGCGATATGATGACTAAGCTGATTAATGCAGCATTGCTTGTATATATTAAATTAAGGTGTGTATATATCCATCTCATAATTTTAAGGCTAGTGAAAAATTGTCATTGTTTTAGAGCTAACTTTTGGGGCTCTTGTGGCATCATTTTCGGCCGACAACGTCCCTTCTACTCTTTTGTTGAATATGATACTGATAGGGCGTGGTCTTATAGAGAGCTCTCTTGCAGTTCGGTTTGGAGTTTAGATACAGGATTGTTGCACTATGCAATGGTGCAGGTTGTGTTGTTGTTGCGAAGTTTGGAAAGAAGACCATAAATAGTGCCCCTTTTTTATTCATGCTAACTTAGGCCTAAAGTAGGCCCGCGTCAAGTCGCCAACCCTCATGTAGGACCGAATAGGACCTCCAAGTTCATAAAGTCTGTTTTAGTCTAACTTAACTTAGGTTATAAGTTAAGGTAGCCCTTCAGAGTTTTGCAGTTCAAAGCTCAGCTGGGATTTCGAACCCAGTCAAAGAGAGAAAAAATAAACACACAGTAAAACAAGAAATTTTTCTTACGTATTTTAAACATGTGGGAGTAAATTTTTTAAATACATTTGAAAATAAGTACAACCGGATTTTACTCCCTTTCATAAGGGGAACAAACGCACGTGCTCAAAACGTGGGCGAATCCACTCGCACAAACATATTGCCCCTAACCCCCAACCCCCGGTAGGACGTATAGAATAAGATTGAAAGAGGCAAAATTTTACAAGAACGGTATAAAGAAAAGTGCAATTGAAAATTTTGAAGTGTAAAAACCATGTCTCCTAATAATGAAGTTATCAGGTCAGATACTAATAATGTTAAATGAACTGTCAATTTAAGTATAGTGACCAGGGAGGTGATGGTGTTATTTTCTTAGATAGTTTGGAAATTCTTTCAGAAGTTTAGATTTGAAAACTTTTTTAAATGAGGACTTTTGTATGAATAACTTGAATTTCTGTTCTCTTTCTATAAGTTTAAAGTTCAGTATAATTTAAATAGTTTTTGGGTTTTCTATTAGTAGTAAATTTAGTATAATCCAGTTTTAGGTTTAGCGTTCTCTTTTTTTGGAATCTCTTTATTGGAGAGAACAAATGTATGTTGTTTGCAACAGTAAAGGAAAAAATGGGATCACCTGAAGATCAGGGCCCCCAGCCTTCTTTAGTTAGCCTTATAAGGCTAACTAACATCACAGGGAACATCACATCTGTTAGCCTTATAAGGCTAACTAACGAAAATATTACGATCTAACCTAACCAATCGTTAGGTCAACTGTACGCCCTTGACGATTGGTAAGGTTAGGTCTTGATATTTTCGTTAGTTAGCCTTATAAAACTAACTAAAGAACGCTGGGGGCCCTGATCCTCAGATGATCCAAAAAATGTTTCTATTTGAAGCTTAAATTTAAAACAAATGTTTTATTTCTTTATTTTGGGTGTACAGTATACTGCAAAGTTTCTGCATGCAAAGTTAAGCTTATAATAAGCGAGATGTGTTACATATTTTAACGCTAGATTAATCGCAGATTTGAAGACCAATTCTTCTATCTAAAGAAGTTATGTACCATTAAAATCAGTTATTACATCACATGACAAGAAGCTTTGATACCGAAAAGAAGGAAAAACTTCCCCTAGAATGCACCCTCAAAAAGAAGTTATAAGTTGTAAATTTAGAAGATTTTATTTTGAGTGATCAAAAGAGTCAAAGACTTCAGTGACTAAAAAAACTTGCAATATATACCTAGCAGATTCTAAACCGCGTAGAATTAAAAGTAATAACGCATTATGAGTACAAAACAGAATAACTTGAGGTGATATGAATTAGCTTGTGATCGAAATTGTTACATCTGTGTTACCTCAGGGAACAAACGCAAACTTGCGATGCATCTTGCTCCTGAAGAATCACTCATCAGGGTCCATAAAACCAGGAATGTCTGCATTTTAAACTAACGACACAAGCAAGGAAATGACTATGGATAGTCTGTTCACTGAATTGTGATAACTTAAGGCATTGTTGCTTCCAGTGGTAATGAACCACGTACGGAAACCTCTTTAATACATTGACATTCTATATACTTGGTAATGACGGTACGAGTGTTCGTACCCTGAATGGGCGTATGGGCGACGGGTGCTTACATTATATATATATATATATATATATATATATATATACACACAGGGTGTCCCGTAAGTCTGGAACCATAGGGCAAAATGATAAAAACGGCAATAAAAACGCCGAAGAGACATTTGGGGACTCTTTGTGAAATGAGCGAGGATGGTAGCGGCTGTCATCGTTGGTGGATGTCCTCGGAGGTCCACTGCGTGACTTATCTCCTATGGATCCCGTTCCCCTGAACTTTGCTATAAGTTTGCCGACACAGCTGTGTGTTATCGGCTCGCGGTCGGATGCAATCTGTTAAATTCCTCAGCGACCTCCCTCTGACTCCGATTTCCTACGAGCAGAATTACCTGGATGCGTTCTTCCTTACTCAAAGACATCATGGGCACTTACATAAACGGAAAAACATGAATGACTTATTTTACCTTATGGTTCCAGACTTCTGGGACACCCTTTATATATATATATATATATATATATATATATATATATAATACACCAGTACCGGGTGTCCCATTCGAAATGAAACAACTTTGAAACCTTATAATTTTTATTGAATGATGCAAACAATGTAATATTCACACAGTAAATAGTCAGTGTCATAGTTTCATATGATATATGTGAATTATAACATTTAGATACATTAGAGTTCTTTATTGTATGCATTCAATATGTGCACCATTTGTAGCACGGACCAGGTCGCAACGGTACTCAATTTCCCTCCACACGTTGCCTAGCATCTCAGGGGTTACAGAGTCCACCGCTTCTGTGATGCACAGTTGAACGAGAAATCTGCAGTTCGTCAGTGACACGACGGATGGACTTTCTCGGGCTACTACCAAAGGTGCCGTGTATTCGTTCATCATCTTCTTCCGATCTTGTTCGCCCTCCAGAGTGTTCCTTTAGAACACTGCCAGTCTCCCCAAATTTCTTGGTCCATGCATATAGGTCTCTTCTGGTGGGTGGTTCCTTGTGAAAGGTTGTACAGAATCGCCGTTGCACGAGAGTAGGGGACTTCAACTCAGTCATCCGGAACACACATTTCACTTTTTCTTGTGGGGTAAACATAATTCAATCTGAAACAAACAAAAAACATTATGACAAAAACTTATGCATATGTTGTAGTAACTGGCAAAGTTTCAACATTCTCACATTAATACTTTAAAAATTACAGAGTTTCAAAGTTGTTTCATTTCGAATAGGACACCTGGTGTGTATATATATGTTACAACTCGGAATGGTCCGCTGAGAAACTTTTATGTTACACACAGACCGTGGATAGAACAAGGAACTCTTCTGCGAAAATTAAATCCACTATCGTCCGAACAAGTAATGGTTAGAGCCCGGATGTTCATGCAAAATGCCATAAATGCCTTTTTTGCCCAGTTTTGCGTTTACAGGAAAAAGTGCCTTTTTCGTCATAAAGTGGCTAATTTGCCTTTTTCCATTATTTTTCTATTATTATTCCATTATTCTAACATAGGCCTATCAGTTTATGTTTTATATATATATATAGACAGGCCATAGCCAGGGGAAGGTCGAACGACCCTCCCTTTGACAGGAAAGGTCCACTTTTGTAACCATAGGTGTAACTTATGATGTGATATTATAATATATAACATCATTTAGTAAATAAACACTCGCATTTTTTCTTTTGAAACTTCACAAACTACTCTAAACTACTCTACCTTAACCACTCTTAAACCCCCACTCACTTTTGTACTTTCTGCAGTAATATATATGGACAGCAACTTTGGGGTGAATTATAGAAAAAGTTCTGGCAGAACCCTAAACTTGCTATGCAACAGATCTTTTAGACTCCTACATAATTTACTCCGAGATGCTCAGCTTCGCAAAGAACTAAAAAAATCAACCAACCCGATTATCCAAGCTATTCATGAGTCCTGCCGTATGTCTTCTTAGCTATGACATTCATGGCATGAAAACATGAAAACGTTTGTCTGTAGCTCCACTTAACTTCGACATTATTGTCCTATTTAATTAATTAATTGTATTTCTATCCTTAGTATTTGAATTGCCATTGCATTTCATTGTCAGTTCGTATTATTAATATTTGTCATATAGACTATGGTCTGCCAATAAACTTTTTCATTTTCATTTTCATATACTGTATATATATATATATATATATATATATATATATGTTGTGTGTGTGTGTGTGTGTGTGTGTGTGTGTGTGTGTGTGTGTATATATACAGAAGCTAAGGCTAACAAAGACCCTAATATCCACTCTAAGGTTAACCCGAGAGAAAGAAGAAAGTAAGGGGTTAAAAGAAGAGAATAAGGGGTTAATTAAGTAGCAAAACTCGTGGGTTAAAATTCATTCAAAAAAAGAGAAAGAAAGACACCATCATCATCCGCCGGCCACTGCCGACAAGTCGAAAAAATAGTCGAAGAGAATACTTCCAGCTGTTGCAGACCGGTCCTCCACTCCATAGGGAGGTAGAGGATGCAGCCCACTCTGCCGGAAAGGGGTGAAAGATGAAAAGAAGTAAAATAAGAACGACGCATTACAAACCATGCAACACATTCTTAACTCAAGAACAACACATTCTTAACTCAAAGCAACACATACCTCCAGCAGTTGCAGACCGGTCCTCCACTCCATAGGGAGGTAGAGGATGCAGCCCACTCCGCCGGAAAGGAGTGGAAGATGAAAAGAAGTAAAATAAGAACGCATTACAAACCATGCAACACATCCGTCATTAAGTGAATTTACTGACTGGACCCTTCTTTGTGTGTGTGTGTATATATATAATATATATATATATATATATTGCCATTGTAATAAGTGTTAATTACAAGTGCCATTATAAAGTAAATGTAAGAGATAAAGAGAGAATAATGATAATCTAACTGTGCTATTGAAAATATAATTTAATATTTAGGACATCTTCCATTCGCTACAAGCCATTTGCAAGTGTCACTACTACTACTACAGTAATTCTTTTCCATGTCTTTCATTATATTAGTTTCAAGTGCAAACATTATATGTATTGGTTTCAAATGACAAACATTTGTGTATCGTGGCACTGTTGCCCAAACCTGCCCACATATCTTCAGTTGGGTTTAGGTCGGGAGACTGTGTGGTGCAGTTGAGAAGCGATATCTTATCGCGGTCAAGCTACTTCTTGGTAGCAGCCGACGTGTAATATGGAATCTTGTTGGAATAGCAATTCATTTTGATCGAGATAACATAAGTTTTCCAAAGCAGGGTTCTACTCGTAAACTTTATCGTTTTTATAAACCTAGAAGTTTAATTTGCCGTAGCACAAAAGCAGTTTCCCCAACGCTCCTTTTTACATGAACGGCCGCAGGTGCTCCAAACACCTGTGATGAAAAGAAAAAAGTTGAAGGTAACTTCATAGGTGCACCTGAGAAATTTCTACATTATACATATATTACATTAAAAATGCCAATAACTCTCATCATGACGGTCTCTTGGTTTGTCTCAAACTTGCTTTCGTCGGGGTCCCTTTTTAGTGATATTTTGCCCATTGAAGCCCCTTCTTGTTAATCTCCAAAATTATCTTTTCGAAAATCTGTGATAACTGGGAAAATGGTCTGTCCCAGCGGTGCACTGCAATGGATATGACGAAACCAAATAACTTTATAGATACTCAAACAGGCTAATCCCAGCCTTTATAAACTAAATAATTAACGTTAAGAAATCGTCTAATATTAACTAGGAAAAGTGTTTGTCCACAAGAATGTTACTAAAACTTTTCGCTTTGAAACGAATTTACTTGTCTTCGAATTTAAGAAAGTTCTTTTTCAGCATTTAAAATAATTCTGATACATCAGAAAAAAATGTTATTTCGACAAAGGTATTTTATTTTGCCTTCTTTCCTTCCGTTTTCTGAAGCCATTATGTATATATATATATATATATATATATATATATATATATACAGGGTGGGCGGAAAGTAGCTCCCTATTTTGGATTGGTAAAAAAATACATATATCCATTTATTTCAGAAGAAATAATATGAAAAGGTAGGCATACATGGTAGGTCTTCTCTAAAATTCAATGTGGGCTCCAACTCTTTCCACCAGCTTCTGGAGCCGCCCAGGAATGGCGTCCACTGACTTTAGCAGGAACTCCGGCGGGATGGAGGACATGACTTCCCGAATTCGGTCCTCCAGTTCTTCCAATGTCCTCGGTTTGGTGCGGTAGACTTCTTCCTTTACCCACCCCCAAAGAAAGAAGTCGCACGGTGTCAAGTCGGGGCTCCTGGCTGGCCATTGATGTGGACCACGACGACCCATCCAACGCCCAGGGAAGTGGGCATCCAGCCACTCACGGACAACAAGAGCGAAGTGCGGAGGGGCGCCATCTTGCATAAATATCAGATCGTCGATGTTCTCCCATGTGCTGACAACCGGCCAGACCTCGTTTCGCAATATAGCAAGGTACCGCTCAGCATTCATGGTGTTGCGCAGATGGAACGGGCCCACAACCTGATCTGAGGTCATACCACACCACACCGTTACACTGAACCGATTCTGCCGTTTTTCAGCGGTAACCATGGGATCCTCTCCTGCCCAGTAGTGGCAATTGTGGTGGTTGACAAAGCCTCCGACGTGGAACACCGCCTCGTCGCTCCAGAGGATGTTGCGGAGGAGATGGGGCCAGTCTTCATGCCAAGCCAGCATGATTTCCCCGAACTCCATGCGAATGTCGCAGTCCTCGTCCGAGAGAGATTGGCAGTAATGCGGCTTCCACGCACGCCAGTTCAGCTCCTTCTTCAGCACAGTTCGCACTGAGTAGCGGGAGAGTCCACTTTCCCGAGCTGCCTGGCGAGTTGACTTTCGTGGACTCCGTGCGAACATTTCCTGAACTGCCTGCACCGTCTCCTGGGCCCTGGATGTCGAAGGGCGACCACATCTTCGAACATCTGCCACAGACCCCGTGGTCATGAGCTTCGAGTGGCAGTTCTTGATTGTTTTCGGGTCCACTTGGGCACGTGGTCCGTGAATGGCCCGCCACCATCTTTGAACTCGAACGACAGATTGCCAAACTTCGTACCGTGCCGCCAACTGGGCACGCTCCTGCAGTGTTAAACGCTCAGCCATGTTACCCTTCAATCTGAAATGAAAAAAAAAAAATGAACGTTACAATTGTACCACTTTAGAGAACACAAAGAGAACACTTTAGAGAAAAAAAGATTACCGTTACAATTGTACCACGTTAGAGAACACACCATAACAATATAACAATACAATCACAATTTATACATAATTTATATGTAATTTAAATTAGGGAGCTACTTTCCGCCCACCCTTTAATACATATATTATATATATATATATATATATATATATATATATATATATATATATATATATACATATTAGGCTGGGTCGAAATTTTATATTGAAAAGGTACATTGTGAGGGGTTTGAATGGAACACAGGAACCCCTTCATAAATTATTTTCGTTGTTTAACGCTTCCTACCCCTGGCACAATTTTTCACTTTTTGACCTATATTGAAGAATATTCCATTTATACGAGACTTACTCTACATTCAGGTTTTTTGATGACATAAATCTTTATTAACATATAATATTTTATTTAATAATGTACAGTATTAGGAATATTAATTAAGTACAACAATATATTCAGAAGAAAAAATTAGGGGCGTAATAAATGTGTTAAAATTCGATTCACTTTTTCGTTGTTTCTTATCACATCAAAATGGAAGAAATTTTCAATATCATTAGGAAATTTTATTTCATATGTTTCTTACTCATTCCATTGGGCCTTCCATTCAAACTTGGGCAGTTTTCGCCTTGATTCTAATGAGTTTGAGATAAACTTTCGACGGTTGTCATATCCTATTCTTTCCTGACATGCCTTTGTTACTAGGTTCACTGCCCTTTCCATACTTTGACTGTGGCATGGAAAAGAAGCTATCTCCAGTGGCTTACATCGAGCCTGTAGTAGCTCATCGTTGCTAAAATTGTTTAGCAGCGGTGGAGGAGTAATGATCTCTTTTTACCAATCGATCATCTCGGTGTAGTCAGTAGATTGGAAAGTGAGGGTTCGAGGTAACTCAAAGTTTCTAGTACCTGAAAATCCTGTTCTTGAAAGGATGATTTTCTGAATAGCTTGCTCCCTAATTTCTAGTCTCTTGTCAGTTACCATTGATATGAATATATTTTCTGGGTGGGCAAAGTAGGCGTTATTCTTTAATACTGGTTCTATGATTGATCTATGTATCTATGTTGTTCATCTAAATTTCGAAGCCAGCACATTAAATGCCAAAAGTTATATGTACCATCAATTGCATTAGGATGAGATTTTATCCAAAACCACCCTGGAGCATAGAACTGCATAATAATCTTGACTATATCTTGAAGGTTTTTATCGGGATTTGGCGTTGAGATATATAATTAGGCTGACCATACGTACCGTTTTGAACGGGACAGTACCGTTTTGTATGGGTTTTTGTATGGGTTCTGTCACTGAAGAATAATTGTAAGCTCAATATGTTTATGTACTTACTTTTTCATGAATACAGAATATTACATAACCCCCGTCCCTTTTTTGCCATCCCAATGTCCCGTTTTTGTCTCAAGGAAATATGGTCAGCCTATATATAATTGAAGGACCCTGTTGGCTAGAGTTAGCCAGCGAGCATGGTGAAGGGTACCTGGGGATCGAGTGGACAGATCTTGAGAAGTGTCTCCAGTTTGCACTGCCAGATACATATCACAGAGATATCTTTGATCACTGCTTAGCTCCTACACAACATTTACTGGAATTTCTTTAATGTTTCCCTTTACGCGAGAATATTTGACTACCTCCAATTTTGTTAAATCTGTTTTCAGTTTATTCCCAATCGAACGCACGAAAGTTTTTAGACCTGTTGTTTTACCATCAATGGCTTTGGAGACGTGCATAAAAGGCAGCTCATTCAAATGCAAGAGGCACACCAACCATTGCACTGGTCTATTAAGATGAATTTCAACCAGTTTTCTTGCTCCACCAATTTTTCCTGTATTTACTGGAGTACCATCACACAGTAAAGCTTTGATAGTATCTATGCTATTCGAGTCTGTAATAATAGTTATCAACTCTTCTGCTATGCAGCGAGCAGTTCCATTATCTGGTGTGACATGGTCTACATAGATGCTTCCAGGTTCTTTCACAATAACATAGTGTTCTTCTTTTATCTTTCCACTTTTAGTTAATGTATTATCTTTCTTTCCATCAAATCCAAGGCACTCCATCTTCAGATTTTCGGATTTAGACCTAAAAGTATTTGTTTCACCCATGCGATTTCTTTCTCTTTCTAATTTCTTTCTATCAGGCATGTTGATGTGGTTAAGGATCTCCATATCTTTTAAAGCTGCATTGACTATTGCAGCTGCAGCGCTACAACTTACACGATAACGATCTGCTGTTAATGCTAAGTTTTTATAGGAGTGCCTGTTCCGAATATTCTCAGTCAATTCTAAATCGGCCTCATAATCTACATCCTAATCTACATTCATGTCTTCTTCGGTATTTTCTATAAATTCCGATGGTAAAACATTGGTGGCTTCAGTCATTTC
The DNA here is from genome assembly GCA_023014485.1 of Bathynomus jamesi. Lineage (NCBI taxonomy): Eukaryota > Metazoa > Arthropoda > Malacostraca > Isopoda > Cirolanidae > Bathynomus > Bathynomus jamesi. The sequence continues at coordinate 140,907 of JAJOZX010006642.1, read as the reverse complement.
TTCTTGTGCTTTTAGTTGACGGTTTTGTGCTTCTTGGGTTCTTGCTAAAGATCTCTTCTTTGTTGAACTAGCTATGCGATCAATTGGTCCTAACTGATTTTTTTGTTTTTGACTCACAAAAGACTCCCATTCTGCTATTGGTATTTTATCCTTACACCTGCAAGATTTCCTATCAATTCCCTTATCATAGCATTCACAAGAAGATATATCAAACATTTCATCCTACTGAGCTACTTTTAAGGCAAAACTTTAATTTCTTCAATGTAACGGCACCTTGTTCAATTTTGAGGCTTCTTCTATTAGTCGACTAACTAATTGAATCGTAGGAAATCGTAGAAAAGGAAAATTTCATCCAAATATCTTCAATATCTTTTACAACAACCCTGTTACAATCATTAGCAGTTGCTAATCCTTTTGATTTAGCTTCAGTAGTGTGGGAGCAAAAGGATAGAGTGCAATGCAATTGCAAATGTTGACCAATGATGCACAAGGTTGTGCAACAAGGGGATGTTGCAAGATGTTATGCAACAAGGGGATGTTGCAAGCTGTTGTGCAACAAATGGGAGGGGGAAAGGTTGCACGAGGTTGTGCAACAAGGGGTTCTGCAACTTGGGGGTGGAGTTACCCCCAAGAGAGAGAGGAGGGAGAGAGAGAGAGAAAGAGAGGTGTTCGCTTGACAGGAGCCAAGCGCATATTAAGACTTCAGCCGAGAGGACGCTGTCTTATGAGTTCCTAATCAGCCAGTTAGCTTAACTGGCTGAATTGCCAGATTTATTTAATTAAAGCGTATATTCTGACTTAATCCCCAGGTGGCTTAACCAGCCAGTTGACTAAGAAGACCTAGAAGGCAGGCACATTATTTGGGTTGAGTTGCCACATTGCGCTATTTATTTAATTAAAGCATATATTCTGGTTTAACCAGCTAGTTGGCTTAACTGGCTGAGTTGCCAGATTGCACTATTAATTTAATTAAAGTATATATTTTCTGGCTTATACCGCCAATTAGTTTAACCAGCCACTTGAATTAGAAGACCTAGAAGGCAGATGTGTATCTATATATATATTACCTTTTCAACTGCCAGATTGCGCTATTCAGATATTTTTGACAGTTGGCTTAGAAATCCGTCAGCCGCTTTAGAAGGCAGCCATGTGATATAATTAAATAATAATGTCGTTTACAACCAAAAGAATTAAATAAAACACCATTTCATCATTCTGTTTATTTAGATGAATTATTGGAATCAATTTCATTAAATATATAAAAAATAAATATACATTCAAACGATTGAATATATATGATAAAAAAAAAATAATAATAGTAGCATAAGAAATACGAACGAGTAATATAATATATATATATATATATATATATACATATACACACACACGCTTGTCACACCACTCATCAACAAGACTCACTAGCCATAACCGTTGCTTATCTTCTGAACGTGTTGTTTCTTCTACTTCGCGTTATATGTGAGCTTTTATAAAGAATAGGTCTACAACATACTTCAATACATCGCTTGTATCACGAAATCCTACAATGCCCTCGCCAGAATAGCCGCAGAGTATTTGTACCTCTTGATCCTTCGCACGGTTCAATGTAGCCTTAAAAGTATCAAAGGAGGGTGGAACAGGGAGTTTTTCAATATCCACCACATCTTGCCACTTTGCCGAATACCACTTCATAAACGTTGAACACGCAATATTAAAGGGAGCTATTACTATTTTTCGTCTACGCGGGAGAATACACGTCTGAGATGCACGGCTTGCAGCGAACAACTGAATACGCAGAGAAGAGATATGTTCAGGTAGAGGCAGGAGTTACGTGACCGATGTTACAGTGGGTGGAGTTTAGAACTTTCTCCTGTACATATGCACGCACACACACATACACATATACATACACACATACATACACACCCACACACACAAAGGAGAAAGTGAAACGGTAATTGAAGCACGATTTATTTAATAAACGAACTATTCAAGGTATATAAATATATGTAACAAATAAACATATCGTTAACAATACACATATATATATGAATACAATCAAGGATTAAGGTATCCAAAGGGTATGGTATCATAGGTACCAGACACCTGGTAGCGCTTCCTATAGGTGTTACGGCATACCTTCGTGCCCCTAAGTTCCTTCACACTCCCCAGTTTCTACGCCCGAAAATTGTGGGTCCCCACAGTCAGTTGGGGTGGCTGGGCGCCCTTATCTTCCAAGCACACTAGGTCCATCAACGAGTTAATTTAACGATTCGTCGGTTCGCATGGTTAAGCGTGATACCCTTAGCCTTCACGATATATTTCATATCATCACCCACCCTCACCCGTACCCCATAGGGTTTTGGCCCTGTTGATACAAATGAGTCTGCATATGCACCATCACCATACTCATCCTTGATTTCGTCAGTTAACTCTCCGAGGAATCCCCCAATAGTATGCATGTATTCGCCCTCCTTCGTTGTGAATATCACGCTATCTGTGTCAGCGTACAGCACCCTCCGCCCAAGGGAGTGCAATAGTCCCCAAAGCTTGATGCGGGCGTAGACCGTTGTGAAGCTGGCTACAGGTATGTTTGTAACTTGTGTAGCCAGTTCGGTGATGTTGTACTTTATTATGTAAGTATTACCCACATTCACGATCTCCATAACCTCTTTATCGGGAGCGTTGGCATAATCCCAGACTTCACTATAACTTTGTGCCAAATGAACGTTCCCTTTGCCAGTATTCTGCGCAAATTTCCCCCAAAGACTGTTTAGACACAACTTTGCACTAAAGCGCTTGCCAGGATTCTCAACAATTTGGGAACGGTCAAGCTGTATACCTTTATGGGCACGGTAACGCTGAATATAAGCCGTTTTTTCATCTTCGGTATCAACCCCTCGCGGATAACCCGATGCTTCTACCTTATCCTTCAAAAAAGCGTTTATATATAGCGTGAAAAGGTTGGGTAGCTTCTGAAATCTTCACACCTCATGTATCTTCAATATTCTGTACCCATGGCGAACGGCTAGGTCCAGCTCATGGCTTGTATATACACCTCTGATCTTACGCTAGTTGGTTGTATGGTTACAATCACCGTTGTTCTCCTCTGCGCACTTCACGCACAGGGGAAACATGAGCTTGTGGTCTATAACGACGGGTAAGATCGGCATCCATAAATCGCGAGTGGGGAGCACGTCTACGAAAGAGAGTCCAAAGTAGCACGCATTCAAGTTAGCTGAAAACTCCTCGATGGTTGGCATGGTGGGACCCACCAGTTTTTCAGGCGCACCTACGGGGTATGGGTTGTTCTTCATCATGTAGGGGCATAAAGAGCAGAATTCATAGTAATGGAGTTTCACGCCCTCCGTAGGCGGAAAGAATAGCTTGAATGGGTTTGTACGCCCTCCAAACAAGCTGTCACCGCATTTGAGGGGATCCAACACCATTGAACATTTGATGGCTCTTATTTCTTCACGGTACTAGTCATCTGTTTCCATCTGTGCATCATACTCATGCTCCCACACGATCTTGTGAGTGAACTGGGAGCCTATAAGTTGATCGCGGTTGCGGGTCCATGCGAGGCTGTCGGCGGGGGATCTTTCATGGAGGTCCCCTGTGACGGCACACTCAGAGCGCGGCCATTCCTGCCACCAGCAGCCGTTAAAGGAGTACACAGTCTTCTCTCCAGTGGTCGGATCCTCACTTAGGCCATCAACCCAAAAACCACGACCACTGACCTTAACGGGTACTTCCCCGTGTTGCGAGCATGTTTTATGTATACCCCGGTCTGTTGCTGTCGGTGTATGAGCCAGTAAATAGCCTTGTGCCCATAAGTGCGGGGGTTATTTCTGTGAATGACTGCTAAGGTGTCTTTAGGCATGAAGTTATTTTTGAACACTGTAAAACATAATGAGGCGATCGTGGTTGCGACTTGCAGCGGATCGCATTTGAAACGGGCTATGTACATTGTACACCCTTCTAAAGGCCTGGAAACATACTCTAAGCACGCGCACATCATTCACGCAATAACGTTCACATTCATCAGCTATGTTGTATGGACAAGCTTCATTAAACTGTTGTAGTAGGGGTCAAAATTTTCACGCTCACTACCACTCAGGCTGGTGTAGTTAAAGTAATGTTTGGGTGGAGGTAGTCCTATGTAGTTCAAAGTTTCGCTAGTGACCTTGGGTAGCTTTGCTAATTTACAAGGTGTGAACAGCAGGGTGTCTTTAAACTGTACACTACCTCTTATCTGCATCTGTATTAGTTTGTTGCCTCTTTTCAAGGGATCACCTGTAAATATCGCAGACGACTCGTGTTCAAGCAACTCCTTATAAAGGAACTGTGTGTCAAATTTTGCCCCGTTATTGGCAAGAATATACAGTCATTTTTTTGAACTTGTTCGCTAATTTGACAACATAGAATACAGAGTTTCACAGGGCTGTTGTGTGCAGTCGTTTTAAAAAAGTTTGTTCGTTTTCCACATTTGTGACACTCATCACACTCGATCTCCATGCACTCATCACAGATAGTCTGACTTACGAGTAAATGTGGAATAACCTCTTTGGTTTCAACGTTCGTGTAAGTTTCTATATCGTAGTACACGGTTATACAAGGGCTAATTTAGGCTTAGCATCTTTCATATAACATACATGTTTCACTCCATCCGCCTTATATATTTCATGACATGTAGAACAGTGAATTTCATCGCATTTATGTTTGAAATTCCCCCAATTATCCATCATGTGAAACATACCGCACTTACAAATCCTCATTTTCCTGCAAGTACCAAATGATTTATGGAGTTCAAAGCATTTATTATTGAAAAATGTGCGTCTACACACATTACAGCGCACCGAATGCTCATAGTCAACTCAGAGCTTGAACCGACTGGACGTGCGAATACGATGGAACTTCCTTTGAGAAGCATTCTCAATGCCGTGTACGATGTGGCCGTGACGAAGTCATTGAGCGTGTTCAGGCGTGAAACCGGCACCATTAACTATGTACTTTAAACGATTTGCGGGGAAGCAAGCAAACGTAATGTTATTTATTTAAGTGTTGAGGAGATGAATAGGATCTGAATGATAGTTGAGAAGTGGGGTGAGGACCGTTATAAAATACCTGCAGGTGTAGGTACAAGAAGAGAACAGATTAGTGACGCCCCTTCATATGCCATTGTTTGTACGTTGTGTATAAACAACGACCAGCCATGCATTGATGTACTGCTAATGTTGAAGAATGCATCTGATAATAACGTTCTTGTCCTTACGCGAAACCGATTCATCCTCGACAGAATGTTTCAAATCGTCGGATTCCGCAAGCTGAAGCCTATATTAGACGCGCGTATTACGGATATGATTTATTTTGATACGGTTCTTGAATACGCATACACCGCTCTGCTCGACGGATTTATCGAATGTAGGAATGAACAAGGCGAGAATGGTCTAGAGCTGGATGCTTATTGAAAAGGTTTAGACTCTTCGAAATATCGCGAACTTTGGTACAAAGCACTTGAGCGGTACAGGGCAGAGCTCGCCTACACTGTTCACCCTGAAGAACTATTTCTTTATATAATGAATAGCTGCCGTCACGACTTGGAAGATTATTTCAATTGCCGCTATGCAGAGTGAAGAAGAGTTCACGATTGAAAAGCTCTGGACGGTAAGAAAAAACCGTCGATTGGAAAGGAGTGCTTATAAACTTGTATTTAATAATGACGTGGTGGCTAATGATGACCTCTTTGTGCGTCCTTTTGAATGTATTCTGGCTGTGTTTAATGATAACTTATGAACCGAATGTAAAGCGGGCACAAAAATAGTATTGAACGACATGAAGGCCATTTATATCGAGTATAGGCGCCCGCACACCTTGAGCAGTAAAATATTGCTAAGGCGTATTTACCGCGTAGTGGAAAGCAATAATGATATGACTGTAGACTCGATTACGTGTGAGTTTAGTGTTTTGCGCCGTAGAACCTAAAGTATTTTGATGAATATTTGTTTTCAATATATTTAATTATTTAATATAATTGTGTGTATATTTACTAATATGTTGCTGATTGTACTCCTTCGTTTTGTATATTATTTTTTTTATTTTCAATATATTTAATTATTTAATATATATATATATATATATATATATATATATATATATAATATATATATATATATATATAATATATATATATATATATTCCTTTACTAATATGTTTCTGACTTTACTCCTACGTACTGTATATTGTTATTTTTTATTTTCAATATATTTAATTATTAATATAACTGTGTGTGTGTATATATATATATATAATTATATATATATATAATATTTTCCTGTACTAGTACGTTGATGGTTATAATACATTGTTTTGTATATTTTTATTATATATACACACGGTATATACATATATATATATATATATATATATATATATATATATATATATATATATATATATATATATTTCTCGTTCGTATAATGCTATTATTATTTTTTATTTTATTTTTTAATCATATATATTCCATCGTTTGAATATATATTTATTTTCCATATATTTCGTGAAATTTATTCCAATAATTCATCCAAATAAACAGAATGATGTAATGGTGTTTTATTTAATTCTTTTGGTTGTAAACGACATTATTATTTAATTATATCAAATGGCTTCCTTCTAAAGCGGCTGACGGATTTCTAAGCCAACTGTCAAAAATATCTGAATAGCGCAATCTGGCAGTTGAAAAGGTAATATATATATATATATATATATATATATATAATATATATATATATATATATATATATACACCTCTACCTTCTAGATCTTCTAAGTCAACTGGCTGGTTAAGCCAACTGGCGGATTAAGCCAGAAAATATATGCTTTAATTAAATAAATAGTGCAATCTGGCAACTCAGCCAGTTAAGCCAACTGGCTGATTAGGGACTTATAAGACAGCGGTCTGGCTGAAGTCTTAATATGCGCTTGGCTCCTGTCAAGCGAACACCTCTCTCCCTCTCTCGCCTCCTTCTCTCTCTCTTGGGGGATAACTCCGCCCCCAAGTTGCACAACTCCTTGTTGCATAACCGCTCGCAACATTCCCCCTCCCCCTTTATTGCATAACTTCTTGCAACATTCCCTCTCTCCTTGTTGCATAACATCTTGCAACATTCCCCCTCCCCTTGTTTCATTACATCTTGCACATCCCCTTGTTGCATAAACTTGTGCAACATTGATCAACATTTGCAATTGCATTGCACTGTCTCCTTTTGCGCCTATACGACTAGCTTCTTTACGACGGCGAACAAATAGGTAGTGCCTCACAACATCTGCTTTTGAAAGAGTCATAGCTGCTGGGAATTCCGTAGGATATCCAAAGGCTGCATTTGAGGATTTGCTTCTAGTAGTCATAGTTTATATTCAGAAGTAAAATCAAATTATATGTAATTTAGAATTTATGATAATTCAGATTATAATTAAAGCAAATGCAAATTATTTCTATCTATCTGAAAAATTATTTCTATTTATCTGAAACAAAAATATCAAGCATTAAACGAACAACTTATCATGTAACATATAACAACATTAAACATATGCAAATATGAAGGTAAAAAAGGGAGGAGGGGCATGTGATAGGGGTAGTAGGGTAGCACATGCTTGATTTTTTAATATTTTGTTAGTGATAAAAAACCTCACATAGTGTACTTTTTAAGAAATAAAAAAATTTCGTATTTAAATATATGCAAATATGAGAGTAAAAAAGGGAGGAGGGGCATGTGATAAGGGTAATAGGGTACCACATGCTTGATTTTTTTATATTTTGTTAGTGATAAAAAAATAACCTTCTCACATAGTGTACTTTTTAAGAAATAACATTTTTTCCCATTCAAATATATGCAAATATGAGGGTAAAAAGGAGGGGGTATGTGCTAGGGGTAACACGGGTAGCACATGCTTCATATTTTAATATTTTGTTAAGATGATAAAATAAAACTTCTCACATAGTGTACTTTTTAAGAAATAAAAAAATTTGCCAATTTCGACACGGTCTAATATATATATATATATATACACGCACACACACACACACACACACACACACATACAGGGTGTCCCATAAGTTCGGCATCATAGGAAAAATAATAAAAAAAGACAAAACAAAAGCTTTTATTTACAGAACGTGCTAAATATGGCCACCATTGTTTTCATTACACAAATTCAGACGTGATACCCAGTCAGCAAGCACACGGTGAATGATGTCAGGAGTAATGGTGTTACATGCTCCAATAATGCGCTGCCGCAAATGTTCAACACTTCTAATTTTCTCTGCGTATACCAGCGCTTTCAAGTTGCCCCAGAGATAAAAATCTAGTGGCCTGAGATCCAGGCTTCTAGCTGGCCATTCCACAGGCCCTCGATGTCCTATCCAATGACCAGGGAATTGTTGGTACAGGTATTCCCTTACTTGGGTGCTGTAATGTGCAGGAGCGCCGTCTTGCTGGAACCATGTTGGGAAATTTCCTTCTTCGTTCAAGACACTGGGAAATGCTTCTTCCTTGAGCATACGTAGTAGGTGCCTCCAGTGACATGTTCATCGAAAAAGAGGGGCCTATGATGCGATCCTTCCAAATGCCACACCATACCATCACCCGAGATGCACCTTGTTCCTTTGAAGAGGTATACCAGTGAGGGTTGTTTTGAGACCAGTAGCGGGTGTTCTGTCGATTTACCTCACCATTTCCATAAAAAACAGCCTCGTCACTGAACAGAATGGTGGACGGGAAATGGCATCCCGAGCATATTGTCCCGTAGCCCATTCACAAAATTCCATCCGCCGGTCGGGATCATCTTCGCTAATTTCTGTAGGATCTGAAGTTTATATGGATGCCATTTGTGAGCCTGAAGAATGCAATGGATACTACTTTTCGACACTCCTGTCTCGGCGGACAATCGCCGAAGAGACTTATTGGGACTTCTGTTAAAATGAGCCAGGATAGCAGTCGCTGTATCATCGTCAGTGGACCCCTTGAAGGTCCACTGCGTGGTTTATCTTCTATGGATCCTGTTTCCTTAAACTTTGCAACAAGTCTGCTAACACAACTCTGTGTTATTGGCTCGCGGTCTGGATGCAGTCTGTTAAATTCAGCAGCGGCCTCTCTTTGACTCCGATTTCCTGTGAGTAGAATTATCTGGATTCGTTCTTCCTTGTTCACAGACATTATGGCCTGTAGAAAGAGAAAAATATGAATTATGGTTTGTAGAAATAGAAAAATATGAATTTCTCCTATGATGCCGGACTTATGGGACACCCTGTATATATATATATATATATATATATATATATATATATATATATATATGTCGTTAAATAGCGTGCATGCGTTATCTTAAATTTTGGTTACAAGGATTTAATCCACGCAGAAGGGAATATTTACCAGAGTCAAAAAGGAAGTAGGTAAACATTGTAATTAAGGTATGCATTAGACATTATCGTATGGTATTATACATAAATACGGTCAAAAGGCCGGGTAGGGAACCAATCGTTGTTCTCAAAATTCTAGTCAATTGAAATCCCATTTTATGTTAAATGGCTGATGTAATTCTAAATAATAAATTCTTAAGTAAGAATTAATGTCTCAAGTGTCATTTCCATAAACGAATCTTATTACTGTCAAAATTGTTACTGCATTATAATTGATTTTAAGTTCTTGAATATACTATGTTTGTAAAAGGTTTATAATTATCCCCATAAACAAAAATTAACAGAAATATGCATCAGTAATTATGTCACTAATGATAAGTTATAATACCCTGGTATAAAGCGAGTGAAGTGGTTTAATTGACAACAGGTCAAAGAAAGGTATAATTAATACCGATAAATTCATAATTAAAAGTAAATACATAAAGTATAAATAAATGAACCACGTCTCGTATTACATAACAATATATATAGTTATTTTATTTTCCTGTAAAATAAGAAGTTCTGCATTATTCCTTGTGACACATTTGATTAAAAGGTCAATTTTTGTGGTCTTTCTAATGACAGACATGAAAAACTGGTACTTGTAGGATATCTCCCCCCCCCACGCTTGATTTGTCATCGTGGCAAATAGCACGCACGCAGAACAATCAAACGAGCATTTCGTTCTAGAATGTTTGATGCACATTGGTTGTTGATTTGTTATACAACTTACATTAACTTTGGATCACCTGAAGATCAGGGTCCCCAGCCTTCTTTAGTTAGCCTTATAACGCTAACTAACAAAAATATCACGACCTAACCTAACCAATCATTAGGTTAACTGTACGTCCTTGATGATTGGTTAGGTTAGGTCGTGATATTTTCGTTAGTTAGCCTTATAAATAGGCTGACCATATTTCCTTGAGACAAAAACGGGACATTGGGATGGCAAAAAAGGGACGGGGTTATGTAATATTCTGTATTCATGAAAAAGTAAGTACATAAACCGGGACAAAATTAACATTTTTATTAAAACGACGGGACGGCCAGGAAATATAAAACAAACGGTACTGTCCCGTTCAAAACGGTACGTATGGTCAGCCTACTTATAAAGCTAACTAAAAAAGGCTGGGGGCCCTGATCTTCAGGTGATCCTTAACTTTATAATGGCGATCCTTCAGAATCCTGCCATAAATTAGTTTAAAAAATAAATCGTATCAATAATTATTACATGAGCCAAATTATATATTTAATAGTATCTATTTCAGTAGATATTACCAATCCTTTGCACAATTTAATTATTGCTTTTTCAGCCAGAATGAATTCACTGCGACTTCATGCTATTTACCACGATGACAAATCAAGCGGGGGGGGGGGGGGGGGGAGATAACCTACAAGTACCGAAAAAGTGTTTTACTTTCATTGCTGAGTAACAAAGACAAAGAGTTTCTCTTTTTCTCTGTTATAAGCAGCACTTCATTCCTGAGTGTTCATTCAAACCATCTCGGCTCATTACTTCCTTAATTACCTCAAGTAATTATGAGATCAAAGAAGAGCATAAGCAAATTTAGTCTGTAAACATGCACAGATTCAAAGATAATTTTATTTTCGAAAAGAGTTACGAAGAAAAATAGTTCAAAGTTTACTCAAAAGACTTCGTGTTATAAGTAAGAAAAAATTTTAATAGCAAATTAAGCTCTTTTTGGCTAATCTTTTACTTAATTAAGATTTCGAGTTATTTGTTGTTGTTGTTGTTGTTGTTGTTGTTGTGTTTTTTTTAATTTAAAAATTCGAGTTTGGAAAAATGTTAACGACACAATGAAGTAAGGGAATTAAATATTTACTTGAAAATGTACAGCTTTTGACCAAAACACACACACACACACACACACACACACACACACACACATATATATATATTATATATATATATATATATATAAATGCAAACCTACAAGGAAAGAGAAAAATGATTCCAAGGTCTTTCGTGTATTCAGAAGTACACCTCGTCGGGGAATGAAGGGAGAAGGCGAGATGAAAATATATACATATGTACATGGGGACAGAGAAATAAAAAGATTAGCACATGATTAACATGAGTTGATTAAAGGCAAAAGGTATTTTAACAGGATATTGTCAATTTTATACATTCCCGCACTGTTATTGAAATTATTTTTAAAATAAATAAATGCACATTCTAGAATATTCTTTTCAATTATATCTGTTTTTAACGAGCGCTTTACAACTATCCCACTTGATACTATGATTACATCTGTACAATCTAACGTTTTTCCCATTTGACCTATATATATTGAGTTACAGTGTGTACATCCGATCGAATACACACAGCCAACCGCATTATCCGGGCTATTCTTTATTTGGTATGATTTAACAGTATTATTATACTTAAAGACTACGTTGATACTAATTGCTTTAAGTAAAGTCGGGAGATATTTAAAATTAACATGGTAAGATAGGCTAAGGATATTTTTATGCTCAAACTCCTTTACAGTTACACTATTATAATACCTATGCTTAGCTTTCCTAAGGCAGTTATCTACAAATGAAATAGGATAACATAATTTAGTAACAATATTCATGATATTGCATAACTCGGAATCTAAAAATTCAGGACTGAAAACTCTCAATGCTCTAAGAAACATAGCAGAGAAAACAGAAGATTTTATCGAGGGATGATGGTCAGAATAAAAATGCACATAAGAGTTATTATTAGTAGGCTTACGAAAAACTTCAAATTTGAGCTGATTCAAGCATCTTTGAATTTTTAGATCAAGAAAAGATAAGCATCCATCATTTTCTTTTTCAACAGTGAACTTAATAGGTGGGACTAAATTGCTAAGCCTACCAAGAAATAAGTCAACATCCAAATTGTTCGGCCAAAGACATAAAACATCATCTATATATGAGTACCAAACAAGGTTAAAATTAACAATAGTAGGCAAAATTCTGCTTTCAAAATATTCTATATATAAATTAGTTAATACAGGTGAGGGGATTTCCATCGCCAATCCAAACGACATAGCATAAAACTTATTTTCAAACTGAAATTTACAATCTTTGACGCAAAGCTTAATTAACTCAATAAGAGTGTTATGTTGAACAGGGAAAGAATAGGTATTATAATAGTGTAACTGTAAAGGAATTTGAGCGTAAAAATATCCTTAGTCTACCTTACCATGTTAATTTTAAATATCTTCCGACTTTACTTAAAGCAATTGGTATCAACGTTGTCTTTAAGTATAATAATACTGTTAAATCAGGGCTAATAAAGAATAGCCCGGATAATGCGGTTGGCTGTGTGTATTCGATCGAATGTATACAATGTAACTCAGTGTATATATAGGTCAAACGAGGAAAACGTTAGATATCAGGGTAAAACAGCATAAATATGCGTGTAGAACAGCAAATAATTCTAATGCATTGTTTTGTTTAATCATATGTACAGATGTAATCATAGTATCAAGTGGGATAGTTCTAAAGCGCTCGTTAAAAACACAGATATAATTGAAAGGAATAGTCAGATCTAGAATGTGCATTTATCCATTTTAAAAATAATTTCAATAACAGTGCGGGAATGTATAAAATTGACAATATCCTATTAAAATACCTTTTTTCTTTAATCAACTCTTGTTAATCATGTGCTAATCTTTTTATTTCTCTGTCCCGTTGTACATATGTACAGGGTGTCTCAAAAGTCACTATCTATTTCGGTGACATTAGATGTTTTTTTAAAAAATGCTATGCTGGCATAAAGATATGTACTTCTGGTGAAAATTTGTGTATTTAAAAAAAGTTAATTGGTTTATTATCTTGACATGCTTGAACAATTCCTCGAACCTCAACTTCTTACAGATGGCATTCTTGACACAGTAGTTTTTCAGCAGGATGGAGCACCGTGCCATTATGCAATAATTGTACGTGATTATCTTGACAGACGCTTCCCCGGTCGCTGGATTGGTCGTGGAGGAACACAACCATGGGCAGCACGTTCACCCGATTTAACACCATTAGATTGTTTCGCCTGGGGTTTCATTAAGTCTAAGGTGTACACTGGTAGAAGAATTAGTGATGTAGCCGAACTTCGAAATCGTATTACCGATGCAGTTCAGAAAATAACACCTCAAATGCTGGAAAGTGTGTTCCGGGAAACAACTTATCGCTTTGAGCTCTGTAGAGACACTGATGGTCGCCATGTGGAGACAGATAAATAAATAGCACTAATTCTTTGTGGCACTTACTTTGAAATAAATATATTTTTCATGTCTTAAACCAGTTTTTCGTAATTCCCATTATTTTTCAAAATAGATAGTGACTTTTGAGACACCCTGTATATATTTTCGCCATCTCACCTTCTCCCTTCATCCCCTGACGAGGTGTACTTCTGAATACACGAAAGGCCTTGGAATCATTTTTCATTTTCCTTGTGGGTTTGCATCATTCATTCATTTCACATGTTTAATTGTAAAATTCATCCCATATATATATATATATAATATATATATATATATATATATATATATTATATATATATATATATATATTATATATATATATATACAGGGCGTTTCAAAAAGAGTTATACAACTTTAATGTCCTGCCATTTCTTTGTTTTTTAATCTATACCCTTTTTTTTTCAGGTTTTGGTGTTGGTATTCTGGTATTTGTTCTCTGGAATTTCTAGCTCCCTAGCTCAACTATGCCATTGACAGTGGAGCAGAAGACAAAAGTGGTGTCTCTGTGGTATGAAACGAAATCATATGTAAAGACCCGCCGGAGGTTCTGCCGGGAATTCAATCTCAGAACACGTGTTGGACCAACAAATTGTGATATTCAACGTGTTGTGAAACATTTTGAGGGCAAGGGTACAGTGCACAACCAGAGCAAGGGCAACAGTGGCAGGCCAGCATCAGTAACCAAGAGCCAAGCCAACATCGACGTCGTGCGGGATTCTGTAGTGGACAGTCCCAAGAAGTCCCACCGCCGGCGCCGCTCCCAGGAGTTGGGCATCAAACCAACATCAGTCTGGCGTATCCTCACTAAAGAACTGAAGCTTTTCCCGTACATCATCTCTATTAGGCATAAACTAACTCAAGATGACATGAGAAAGAGAGTTGACATGTGCAATTGGCTCAGTGACAGGATAGAGCGCTACTCAAACTGGATCAACCTGATCTGGTTCAGTGATGAAGCCCATTTCCATTTGAGCGGTGCAATCAACAACCACAATAACATTTTCTGGGGCGCAAAACCACCTGAGGAGATCACTGAGAGGTGCCTGAAAGGGCCTAAGGTCACATACTTCTGCGCCTTCAATGTCAGATGGGGAATGCTAGGGCTTTACTGGTTTGAGGATGACCTGGTTTATGCAGGATGGTGCCACCCCGCATACAGCTGGTGACACCATCACTGTCCTGCGGCAACTCTTCAGAAACCGCCTCATTTCCCTGGGTACCGCTCATGACTGGGCACCCCATAGCCCAGACTTGAACCCTCTGGACTACTGGTTCTGGGGGGGCTGCCAAGGACTCTGTCTACGCCAACTGCCCTGCTGCACTGGACGATCTGAAGCAGAAGGTATCAGACTACCTCCAGGAAATGCCCCCTGAGACCTGGAGGAAAGTTAGACAGAACTTAGGAGTCAGGATCAAAGCCTGTCTGAACCGCGGTGGGGCACACATCGAGAACGTCAGTTATAAGGATTTTGCTTAACTCCATTATGCTTAACTGCATTTTGCTTAATTTTGCTTAAACTTACTGCCAAAAAAATACCATTTCATAAGCTTTCAAAGAATGTTTTGTTCACGCTCTTGAGGTTTCTGGTTCTTTGTAAATAAACGTTTAAAATTGTATAACTCTTTTTGAAACGCCCTATATATATATATATATAATATTATATATATATATATATATATATATGTATTGTATATTAGGGTGGTCCAAAAAAATTTAAAATGAAAAATATATTTCTCATGACATTTGCCCATATTTCACACCCACTAATGATGTTGAAAATAAAAAACTGGATCGATTGGTCATATTTAGAGGTGGCGCAACTCGAAGCCTTGGTATCATTATACAGTTTGGGGTAGCAAATTTCTTCAAACTTGGGCCACCCCTAAATATTAATGAATTTAGCTCCAAATACTGTCTGAGGTCTTTTTCCATATACGAAATGAGTAAATGCATCAGGAGCTCCTATTTGTGCATTTTAAGTTTTTATCATATACAGTATGTGTGGCTCACCATAATATATACACGGTGTCCAAAAAAAAACTAAACACGCAAATTAATAACATGTATGCATTCTCATAAGTTTGAATATAATAATTAAGATTTCTTATTCCAATAAATTTAATGCAAATTTATATTATTATGTGAAAATTGTTCAATATGGGAACCATTTTGTTCTATACACTTAACCAAACGCGATCGCCACTCGTCCACGCACTTGTCTACATAATTTTGTGAAACTTTCCCAACCATCTATGAGTCTCGGTCTTAAATCATTTAAATCTTCAATATTCTGCCCAGGTATGTAAACCTTAGAAGATAGAGCTTCCTATATGCCATAATCCATTGGTGTAAGGTCAGGGCTATTTGCTGGCCAATTTTCGGGCTCGATAAAACTAACCTCCTGAGCTCTGAGGTACTCTATTGTCTGACGAGCTCTGTGTGCTGGTGCGCCATCTTGCTGAAAGGTGAAATCATTACCACATCTGGCTTGCATATCTTCTAGATAAATCGGCAAAACATGATTAATGTAGTAGTTTGCATTAATCCTGGCTCGAGGTGCAATAAAAACTAAACGAGATTTGCCCATCTTCGATACGCACGCACCCACCATCACACCTTGAGAAACTCTTGCCGTTTCTTTCAACAAACGTTCAGGACTAACATCTTTTTTTCTCTCCGCCCTTGAGTAAACCCTATCATTTTGATTGTTTATTGGAGGAGTTATATGGTAGATCTTCTCATCTGAAAACCAGATTTTTGATACCGATCTGTCATCTGGAAATCGCTCTAAAAGTTCTCGTGCACACATATTACGTCTCTGTTTATTAGCTTGTGTCAATTTATGTACACGCTGCCTTTTATAACAATGAAGATTTAAATCATTTTTAGCAATGTTGAAAACACTTCCACGAGAAATTCCAAGTTCATGGGAAATCTTACGACTGCTGAGATGTGTACCAGGATTATTTTCTTGACTAAGAATGAGTGCTTCGAGCTGTCGAATATTTTCATCAGTCTTTGCGGAACGAGGACGCCCGCTTCCTTCACGTCTATCTGCCGAACCAGTTTCATCTATTTTTTTTATCAGATAGTTCACGCCAGATTGTGTCCAATCTTTATTAGGAAACTCTTGCATCATTCTTCTTGCACCCCATCTTTTAGATAATCTTAAGTTTTTTATTAAAATTTTGTCTTCTTCATCATATGACGGCATCAGGGGTCACTCAAACCTATGGAAAATAAAAACGTTAATTTGCAAGCTCCATTTATATTATACTAAAATGATAAATTATATGAACCTATCTCAATAATTATTAATTATTATTATAAATATTATTCATTATTATTATAATTATTAACTATTATGTTCACATTTCAAATTCTAAAAAAAAATTATAGCTTATTAAAAAACGGAGTCCAAAAAAATCGGCGTGTTTAGTTTTTTTTGGACACCGTGTGTATATATATATATATATATATATATATATATATATATATATATATATATACACGCCTCGGTAGTGTAGTGGTTAGCATCGCTGACTTCGAATCCATCGGCCCCGGGATCGAGACCCGGTGACGTCAGGCGGCGCGCAGCAAAACCCAGCTGTTCAGTAGTTTTGGGAATCTTTCACCATTATGGCGACGCCAATCAAGAGGGTTCGTGTCGTAACTGACTCGTGGCTCCTTTGAATAGATGTCTAATTCTTTTTGATAACTTTTCTGACTATTTTTGACAGGTGGAGGCACAACCTCATCGAAATAACTCCATAAATTAACCTTCGGCTTCTTTTTCAAAGGTTCTTGATCTTCTCTCGCGAATTCAGCTCTCGAACGAGGAGAGCGATATTCGACACATGATGGAAGAAGTCAGTGGGGAACACAGTATATTGTTAATTAATAAACTAAACACAAAATCTCCGTATTATAACTATTTAAAGTAATAATTTAAGGTGTAAATTTGCATTTCAACCCGTGCAATATGAGTCAGTGGCCAGACGGTATTATTGTTAAGGAGTTTATTCACTTTTCCAGATTTGATAACAGGCAAAATAATAATAATAATAATAATAATAATAATAATAATAATAATAATAGGCGCCCTAACTGTAATGCCTGAAATTTGTACTGTGCATAATAATAATCATATTAATAATAAATTTTCTATCAGTCATTGCGGATAACTTGTTGAAAATAGTCTCATATAACGTAAGGTCAGTGAGGAATTCAATTGTAGATGTTCATAAAATCTGTGAAAGTGCAGATTTGATACTCCTGCAAGAGCACTGGTTACCTAAGCAAGAGCTAAAATTCCTCTCTACCATCCATGATGACTTTATGTACCATGCGTCATCAGCAGTATAGTCCAGGCAATTTGTAGTTAGACCTGGGCAAAATTGCTTCAGAAGCTTTCTAAACTGTTTCCAGCTCAGGAACCATTGCCGAATAACATATCCAAAATCCGACAAAATTGGACCCCAGGAACACCCCCAAAAATGAAATTCAAAATGGCGGACTGGATGTTTCTTACGAAAAAAAAAATATATATAATTTACGCTTTTATTTATAGAGATACATTTGATGCTTTTTCTTTCAGTTGTAATGTTTTAAATAATTCAACAATATACAACCAACCAGTTATTACGCAAATATAATGTTATATAGCTTTTTACAGATTTTTATAATCAATAATACAACAATTATTTTTTCCCAGTTTCAAGTTATGTTCATTACAGAAGAAGTGATACCTGGTCACAAACATACAGAAATTAATCCTCTTCATCACTATCATCGGATAGATTACCGGTACTTGGGTTGTTATCGCAACCACTGATTGGCACTCGCCACAAGCGGCTGAACAGGGCATTCCATTACGCTTGCATCCACATCTTGAAGTAGCACATTTCGTCTTGCAGGAGCAGCGGATCATGTTGAGTAGATAATTTGGAGCTGGTGGCTTGTCGCAGGCTGTAGGGTAGTAGGAATTATTCTTTACATACCAACCCCACTGTTCTGCATCGATCTTCTCTTCTGTAGACTTCCAGATTAGTATTTGAAAGTATGTGCGAAAGCTGTGGTACTTTGTGGACGCATCGGTAGGTGGCAAACGTTCGGGTGTAACAAAAGATTTAGCTGTAGCTACCTTTCAACTAACATTCGATGACGTAGTGCGTTAGTGGATTCAAGTGTTTTGCAGCCATACAACAGAAGCATTGCCTTTCTTCCAGCGGCTTCAATGTCAGAGTGTTGGCAACAATCAGAACAGAATGTATTTGCAACTGAACGGAGTTCAGCCACCTTCATCAGTGTGTCGAATGCTTTGGCTTTACCGATCGAAAAATTCTGGATGTGCTATCACAGCCCGTGAAAGCATGCACAAACAGGAGATACTTGCAGATGTCATTGCCTAACAATGATTGAATGCTGAGAATATCATACACAGGATTAGGAGATGGTCCCCGTCTTATATCGCTGCGATAGTACAACTTGAAACTACTGTCCTTGGCATGGTACAGAAGGAGAATCAGCAAGTCGGTGTCTTCCCCTATTACTGTTGTAGTTGCATTTTCTGATGAGGAAACTGCTGCACGAACGATGTCCACATCAGCATCCCCATCTGCGTTGTGAACAGTACACCCGTGCTTCTTCAACATCTCACCTACGAGGGAAATAAATGCTTGCTTGTTGTTTTCATTAGCCAAGAAGTGTTCCTTCTGGCCAACAAACTTCATGCTTGGACTGAGATTCACATTTCTGCTTGTCTTGGTGCTGCGTCTTCTGTGGGTCATGTCCTTGATCGTAGGAGAGCTGCTGTAGCCATCAAAAACAATGATTGCTTTTCCATATGTTTTCAGCGTGAAATCGGCATATGAGTTGGCGATGCTGTCATATGTTTCATCTTGACGCCAGGAAACACGATGTAGTAGAGATCCACCATCCAATACGTACTGGTCTGTGCACTGAATTTCTTGAACTTCTTCCATGCGTAAAGTGTCAGTGTATTTGATTATTGCATGAGCTAGCTGAGACTTATCGGGTTTCCTCAAGATACTTCGTGATTCGAACAATGCAGGAGGATATGCACACAGTTCGTAACACATGACATCTTCAAGATTCATGTCTCCGCCAGTGGCAACAGTCATCATTCTCTGAAACAGTAGTGCAGAATCTACTTCTATATCTGAAGCATCAGTGATCACAACGCAGAAGCAGATCCTAGTGTTTTCACTTTGTCAGATCTTTTGGCAGAATATGTAAAGGCTTGTTTCCCAGTCATTTTTACGACAATGTTCGTACCGATTGAATGCAATTGATGAACGTTAACTCCAGGATCAGCAGTTAGCCCTGTTACAATGTTGCAGAGACCCGAGGTAGAATGGAATGGGGATAAGGATTCCAGACGTTCAAGTACTTTCTTCATGTCATTATTGTCCCTGATTTGTCTACTTCCCCTCATTTCCTTGTGCTGTTCACTACTTTCCAACAAAACTCTGGTGTATTCCTGCATTGCTAAGTTATAAGTGGAACACAGAGGCATAGAAAAGAGCCACGTTGTCCTTTGGATGTCTGTAAATCCACTTCCGCGTGTAGGTCTGCCTCTGCTTTTCAGGACACGCATTAGTACTTGTTCTATCACCAGGTCTGTGCCGAGTCCGGCCCATAATCTGTCGCTTCTTCTTACCACAAACTTACCTTCCTGGAACATTTTGTTAACGGCTGGATTTTCAGAAGGCAAACTTAACATTTTCTGCAGGTACAGGTATATCGATTTCAGGTAATTGTGATGTCCGGCTGCTGCAATTATGGGGATGGTCTCCAGCATAGCTTGCAAGTGCAAATCCCACGAGCCGGTTCTGTCTGCTGTTATCAAGGAACGTGCAATGTTGATCATTCGCTGATATTCCAACCAGAGTTGACTTGTTTGCGAAGTAGATTGTAGGTCAGTTTTCTTCGCATCCAAAGTGGTAGCAATCTGAGACAATGCATTCGAAGATTCCACATCCTCAACTGATTGTTTGGCGGTCATAACATCGTCGAGCAGGTCACAAGCTTCCTTATGGAGGTCATGAGGAGTTCCATACTCCAGACGACCTTTTACATTAAACGACCATTCATCGCAGCGGCTTTCACAGCACCTTTTTATGGTTTCGGAGAACTCTGTAGTTCTTATTTTGACATGCTCTGATTTGGTTTGTGTTTGGAAAAAAAGTCCACAAAGGTATCACAAAACAAACAGTGAGTAGCACTGGAAAATGCTTATTCATGAAAACGAGCACTTTTCCTTGGTATTGCCTCGGCTGCGGTCTGTCGCTTCTTTATTTCAATGGTCTTTTTATCCGTAAACCTTTTCCTACATACAACGTGGACACTTATTCCAGCTGTTGCAACAACATCGCTTCCACGGCTGCGGCTGGATGCATTTATACCATCTGCTCCTTTTTGCGAGATGTGAACCACTTCCTGTCCGCTGCCCAATTTCTCCTTACAAATCACGCACAATTCTTCAGGGGTCTGCATTCTTGAAGGCGGACGCACACCGAGTCAGCCGTACACCGAGTCAGTCTGAAACAGAAAACACAAATTAAGAAACTGTGTTGCAGTATTTAAAAGGAGTACATAATAACAGTTTTAAAGAAAATGACAAGCACAAATACGCAGATTTGATAGTGGGTAGTAGGAATTAAAGAGTTGTATATAATATAAGTTTATAAAGATGTAGCAATGTCCATTCTCGCATACACTCCATACAGCATATTTTATTTACATTACGTGACGTCATAGTTTAATACTAGCCGCCTAATACAATTTTTAGTGTCATATAGGTTAATTTAGAAACGAAAATGTGTTTTAAAACATCTTACTGATCAAGAAAAACGTCATAACTCTCTCTACAAAGCGAAATTAAAATTTATTGTATTTCGTAGGAAACTTCCAGTCCGCTATTTTGAATTTCATTTTTGGGGGTGTTCCCGGGGTCCAATTTTGTCGGATTTTGGATATGTTATTCTGCAATGGTTCCTGAGCTGGAAACAGTTTAGAAAGCTTCTGAAGCAATTTTGCCCAGGTTGAAGCTATTTTTGCTCTAGATTGCCTGGACTAGTAGACTTGTCAGATGATAGGCAGTAGACTATTTTTGACAAGTGGAGGCACAACCTCATCGAAACAACTCCATAAATTAACCTTCGGCTTCTTTTTCAAAGGTTCTTGATCTTCACGTGAAACAAAATCAGTTGCTTCATCGCCATAGGTTATATTACGTGCAGGACGGACTAGCATTAGGTGATTCATTTTTTACAATCTCAGGCACTGTTATGCAAGCAAATTTGAAACGAGAATCTAAAACGTGAGAAATCATGCGAGTAATGTCTGCCTTCCACTACCTGAAACGATTCTGTAAATTTTCTATTAAATCGTTTTTTATAATATGAACACCTGCATCATCAGTTATGTTAGGCAAAAAATACCACGAGACCTGTTACATCGAGAGACACCATGTGAAGACAAGAAGAATCAGAGGAAAAGTTATTCGTTAATTTTTCACATCGACTAAGAAGCTTTACAACACATTGAATTAGAGTCCATTGATGCCAACAGGCCTGCGATGGTTTTGTTGTCCGAAATATTTTATCACTTATAATTTTTGCACGCTGATTCCGAAAATAATATTCATTTTTCGCTATCACGGACAGATTTTTCACAAAATGTCATATTTCATATTACATATGTAAGTAATTTTCATTAAATTTTGATTAAAAACTACTGCCTATAAATGCTTATAAATGCTTGGTTTCACCAAGACATCAAAAGAATGGAGAAGAGATATCAGAGAAGGTGAGACATCAGCATGATGGCTGATTACTGCTGGATGTTGAAACGGGATACTCCAGAATTATTACATAAAAGAAAAGGAACAGCGCGTACATTCGAGACTAAAAGGCACAGATTTCACAAGAAAACTCAGGACAAATAAAGATGAATATGTAATTGACGTTAATAGTCCTCTCTTTTTAAAGTTGTTTGCATTTGTAATTAGTATAACAAAGCGAAATAGATGCCTAATGTAAATTGAAATAAATAATATTTATTTATGTTGTTCTTTTTTTCCCTTCCAGTTTGCAGAAAATCCTTACGTGATAGGAAAAGATGGACACCTTATTCGAAATGAGCGTAGTTGAATTATATAAAATCAGTTATTAGTAAGAAAACAACTCTTACAAAGTTCTCATTCGCAGGCCTGTGATTGAAGGTTGCTACAGTACGCAAGGTAACGGCGTTACCCCACTGGTTTTATTTTACTTTTAGCGTTACTGTACTGGTTTTATTTTACTTTTAGCGTTACCCTACTGGTTTTATTTTACTTTTAGCGTATCAGGATGTTTTATATTTTTTGCTGTTTCTACTGAACATTTTTGTAATAGATACTCTTTCTAACTATATTTCTTTCCTAACCCCTTCAATTTCAACGTGTTTTTGGGAATGTACATAAAATGTAAAAACGCTGTAGAATTTTATAGAAACGCTATATAAGAAAAAAAATTGTTGTTGCGTTACCCCACTGAAGAAATTACGACTACACCACTGGGCGTATGCAACAACCGCAGTTTTTCGTTGAAGAAGTCGTTGTAGCATATAGAATGTAGAGTTCCATTGGGTGATAATGTCTCTTATAAGTTTGTTTTCGGGTAAATTATGTTGCTTCTGGAATTCCTTAAGTCTGTCAAAGGCTGGAGATGAATAATTAAAATGCAACAGATTGGGTGCGCAATTGCACATATCTCTGAAACAGACTTCCGGCTAAGAAGGGCTTTATCAACTGCGAGTGCTAAAGTATGATTCGCACAAGCAACAGGAGTAATTTTGAGAACGCTAACAGCTTTAGTAATATTACAGCCATTGTCGTGCACAACTGCATGCATACGATCGCTCTTTATTGACCATTCTTGCAATATAGAAGTCAATGCAGTTGCAAATTTTTCATGAGTATTGGAATCTGGCAGATTATTGGTGGCTAAAACATGCTTTTGCTCACATTTACTATTAATTCTATGTGCTACCAAACTGATAAAGGCTTCAGTTTTTTATAGTGACGCCAATAACCCAAATAAAACTAATATTCGGTATTCGGCCGAATAGTTTTGCACGAAATATTCGGTATTCGGCCGAATAGTTTTGCACGAAATATTCGGTATTCGGTGAATTTTAGTATTTGTACATCCCTAATACTCGTATATACAGGGTGTACATAAAGTCAGGATCTATTTTTGTGAAGCACTTGGAAATTATATGGAATTCAATCATAAAATGATAAAGTGGTAACATTTATTAAATAATTAAGAGTAGGATTCGACGTGACGCCCATCAGTATCCCTGCACAGCTCAAATCGTTCCGCAGCATTTCTAAACACATTCTGGAGCATTTGCGGGGTTATGTTATCTGCAGCAGTTCGTATACGTAAGTTTTCAAGACTCGTAATCTTCGTCTGATAGACGTGCGACTCGATAAAGCCCCATGCAAAGAAATCTAAAGGGGTTAAATCTGGTCATCTCGCAACACAAGGTCTGTTGCTTCCGCGTCCGATCCAGCGATTTGGAAAACGTCCATTTAGATAATCCTGAACAATTTTGGCATAGTGACAAGGAGCACCATCATGTTGATAGACGACGGTACTAACAATCCTATCCCCGTCGTCTATCAACATGATGGTGCTCCTTGTCACTATGCCAAAATTGTTCAGGATTATCTAAATGGTCGTTTTCCAAATCGCTGGATCGGACGCGGAAGCAACAGACCTTGGCCAGCGAGATCACCAGATTTAACCCATTTAGATTTCTTTGCATGGGGCTTTATCAAATCGCACGTCTATCAGACGAAGATTACGAGTCTTGAAAACTTACGTACACGTATACGAACTGCTGCAGATAACATAACCCCGCAAATGCTCCAGAATATGTTTAGAAATGCTGCGGAACGATTTGAGCTGTGCAGGGATACTGATGGGCGTCACGTCGAATCCTACTCTTAATTATTTAATAAATGTTGCCATTTTATCATTTTATGATTGAATTCCATATAATTTCCAAGTGCTTCACAAAAATAGATCCTGACTTTATGTACACCCTGTATAATGTTACACACAGACCAAGCATGGAACAAAGAACTCTTCTGAGAAAATTAAATCCACTATAGTCTGAATAAATAACGGTAAATGACAAATACTAAAGTTTTTCTTTTTCGTGATGGAAGCCCAACGTGAGCAACGGGTCATGACCGGGTCATGATTTAATTTTCCAAGAAGAGTTCCTTGTTCCATGCGCAGTCTGTGTAACATAAAAGTTTCTCAGGTAACCATTCTGAGTTGTATCGTGTATAATATATATTATATATATATATAAGCAAACAACCACAAGGAAAAGGAAACACAAAGTCCGAGCGCTTTCGTGATATATATCACGTGATATATATCACGAAAGCGCTCGGACTTTGTGTTTCCTTTTCCTTGTGGTTGTTTGCTTATTAATAAGGTCACGTGTTATTTTGTGATTCTAGTGCATATATATATATATATATATGATACACACAGACCGTGCATGGAAAAAGGAACTCTTCTAGGAAAATTAAATCCTCTATAGTTCAAATAAGTAATGGTAAATGACAAATACTATAGTTTTTTTCTATATGTATAGTTTTTTCTTTATGTTATGTGCCTTGAAAAGTGGACGCTCAATTCTGCCAGTTGAGGTTTAAGTTTTGGTTTTTGGCTAAAAATATAATAGTTACCCCTTTTTCTTTGATGTATTCAATCTGACGTGAAGGCAGCGAGTCTTTTGCTTATATTGAGGTACTAAATGTAGCTGGGCGAGGCTGCTTTAAACCCTAGATCCTGTCCCAAAGCTGGATCCTATCTGCTTTGCAGATAGCTGGTGAGGGAAGCTATATTTTTGGGACCTCTTTGCGAGTGACCCGTTGCCCACGTCGGGCTAGCATCATGAAAAAGAAAAAACTATAGTATTTGTCATTTACCATTACTTATTCGAGCTATAGAGGATTTAATTTTCCTAGAGGAGTTCCTTGTTCCATGCACGGTCTGTGTATCATAAAAAAACTCAGGGAACCATTCTGAGTTCATTCCCATATATATATATATATATATATATATATATATATATTTGGGTGAGGCACATATATCTATATGGTAAAATTTTAAAATACACAAATATGAACTCCTTAAGCATTTTCTCATTCTTTATAATGAAAGCAATCTCCCAACGGATTTTGAGCTAAATCCATTAATATTTAAGGGTGGCGCAAGTTTGAAGAATGTTTGCCACCCTAAACCTCTAAATATGCACGAATCGATCCACTTTTTTATTTCCAACATCGTCAGTAGTTGTGGAATATGAGCAAATATCATGAGAAGTACATTTTTCATTTTCATTTTTTTTTAACCACCCTACTGTATATATGTGATTAAAATAACCACGAAGGAAAATAAAACACGAAATAGTGCCCAAGCCCTTTCGTCTAATGACATCCTCATGAACACAAAGAAAACATAAATAAATAATATGATTGGTGCAGAAAATATTTGGGAGGAGCACACAATTCGGGTGGAATAGCCGCCAGAGTTTTAACGACTTACCCTTCTTATCTAAATCTGTTCTGAATGAATTCAAAATAACAGGATCGAGCGAAAAAAAGCCCTGGCTAAGGTTGAAATTGTTTGTAAGCTGAATAATGGCAGACTCAAGAATGTTTCTATAAAGAATGTTACTTGAGTAAAACAAAATTGAAGATTATCCCAAGCAATACAATGGGACAACTCTAACAAATGGACAAAAAGTGCACTGGATGACTGTCCCGTTTTAACGGAATATTGATATTGTTTTACACTAGTGATGCACAAACCCTGGCCCGCGGGCCAAATGTGTCCCCCACGGGTCTTTTCAGTGGCCCCAAGGGTCTTTTCAATTCAATGAAAAAGTTAGAATATAAAAGTGACCCAATTTATGACTTAGATGGAAAGTAAGTAGGCTAATACATTTAGTTATTTTCTTCGCTTGGCCCTCACATCAAAAAAGTTTGTGCACCACTGTTTTACACGCTTGTTTAAATCTTTTCCATTCTGTCCAATGTAAAGTAGTCACATTGTTTACAACCAATTTTATAGATAATGCCTGAATTATTTGTAGGGCTATTTTTTACTATGACATTTTTCACAATATTGTCATATGAAAATACTACATTAATGTTCAAAAGTTTAAGTACATTAGCAATGCCTAAAAAGCCTGCGAAAAATGGAAGTACTAAAATATTCATTGACAAAGTGCGAGGGTTGTTTTCCACACGATAGAAGATTCGTTTTGCCTTATTAAGACAAGATTCCAAAAAAGCAGGTGCGTAACACAAATCACTTCCAATATTGTTGATTTTTTATAACTCAGCATCCGTGTATTCCGAACTGGCGATCCTAAGAGCATGGAGAAATATTGAAGAAAATATGGCTTTCTTGATTGGGGTGTCATGTCCGGTGATTCCCAATAAATATGTAGTGCAACTCCTTCTGATCTAATATATCCAATCAGGTCTAAGAAATTAGCACTGTGGGTGTAGTTGTAATCGTAACTTTAATTGTAACATATGATACCATCAAGAGCGAATGTGTTATATGATTTATGAAATAAAAATTAATAAATAAATGAACCAGGGGTTTTCAACCTTGTCTCCACCTCGTACCCTTTGAAAATTCAAGGTGTTTTCGTTACAAAATGCGTGCATAATAACTGCATATATATATATATATAATATATATATATATATATATATATACACACACGAGTATATACACTGTGTATATATAATATATATATATATATATATATATATATACAGGGTGTTATCAAATTATGTTTCATAAATTAGTATACATATTCAGGACGTCAAAATGAACAAAAATATTCCTAAGAACATAAATTCGCAATTGCTTCTTTTCCGCGATGCATTGCTTTTTTTGCCGAGGACAATGCTATTCTCTGTACACCTATTGTGTGCTTTCTACATATATCAGAGAACAATAAAATTATTATTATTATTATTATTATTATCTATTTATTATTTTTTTTTTTTTTCCAAGTTATGAAGAGTATTGCTTCTATCTTTCCTCGTATGTACAGTTATGCGTCGGAAATGAAGTGGCTCGTGCTTTTTTTAATCGAGATAAAAATCCTCTCATAATACTAAAGATAATAATAATAATAATTTTATTATTCTTTGATATATGTAGAAAGCATAGAATAGGTGTACAGAGAATAGCATCGTCCTCGGCAAAAAAAGCAATGCATCGCGGAAAAGAAGCAATTGCGAATTTATGTTCTTAGGAACTTTTTTGTTCATTTTGACGTCCTGAATATGTATACTAATTTATGAAACATAATTTGATAACACCCTATATATATATATATATATATATATATATTTTTTTTTTCTTTTAGATAGGGGAATGGCTGCGAAATTAATAATAGACGAGAGAGGGTGAGCTTGGTTTTAATGTATGGAATACCAAGTACATCTCGTCTATTGTTAATTTCGCAGCCATCCCCTAACCTAAAAGAAAAAAATAATATATTATAGTCAACACTGAAAATTCCTATAATGCGCGACTTTTGCGCCACCCTATATATATATATATATATATATATATATATATATACTAAGTTCAAAGAGTTACTACACTATTCACATTTTTCGAAAATGTATTTAGAAAATAAAATGAGAAAAAATATATTTTGTCAGCTCATTGTGTGCCCCTAAAAAAATTTAATATGCACCCCTAGCGGTACATGTACCCGGGTTGAAAATCCCTGACCAATAAACCAAAGACTCAGTGACATATTTTCATTTTTCAGGTCTCGTTGGACCAAACCATTATATCCGTGTATTCACATGGAAGCAACTTTAAATTTATTTTCTGATTTTTTTTTTCTGAAATTCATTTTCTGATTTTTCTGATTTTTTCCCCTAAAAACGAATCCATGCAATTATTTAAAAAAAAAAGTGGGATGAGAAATAGTAAATGTGCTTTTTTGGACAGCAAACTAGACAATGAGGGAATGGTGCAGCCTTTATTATTAAAATTAACAGTGATGCATTTATTTAATTAATTATATTATTTTTGAAACCTGCAAAACCAAAGGTTCGAAACTTAGTCTGAACATGCAAAATAAGAACCGAATATTTTTAGCGCTTTTACAACCAGTAATAATAATTAATTCATCCAAACATCCGAGACTTTTGAGAGCCATGACTGAAAACGAGAGATCCTTCAAAACCGATATCCTACAGGTTTTTCATCCATAGTTTTGCGAGTTATCTCTGTTGTGAGTAGATTTATCATAAAGAGATGTAATGAAGTTGTTCGCACTGACTCTCGAGTGAAAACTCTTTTTATATTTACTTTTGGCCTTATTTTGAAAACGGGGCTACAGTGAAATGTTATATTGTACTCAAAGTGACGAATGAGAAATGTCTCGTGTGCTCACCTTTATTACTTCTCCGGTTAAAATATGCTCTAAAACCCATCGCCGTAGCTCAGTAGGTAACACCGTTTCTTTCTAAATGAGTTGAAGACACTGAAGTCGAGGGTTCGACTAACGATAGTGATGGTATAATAATAATCCTGGAGTTAGCGCAATGGGCAGCTGAGTCTCGCCTGAGTGATGCGCCAATTTGTGGCTCCTCATGACTGATTCTCATACAATCTATTTTCTCCTTTTATATGTTTCTTCACGTTTAAAATAAATAATAAAGAAAAAGTTATTACTTTTATTAGAAACAAATTTGTATATTAATTTACAACAAATATATTTAAAATTGTATTTAGGTCAAGATTACAAAAGCACAGATACAGCATTTTACATTCAGCAATAAAAGTTGTAAATATACAAATTATTTGAAGACTCCAGTCTTTCAATATATAATATCTAATGCTGAATTGAATGGAAAGAATAAATATATATATATATATATATATATATAATATATATATAATATATATATATATATATATATATATATATATCAATAACACTTAACTATAAATAATGATTATGTAATTAACTGAGCTATAAAAATTCATCAACGCTTATACATCATTTTTGTATGTCTTTTTCGAAGTGAAACAGAAGATTTACTTAATATTCACGTGACAATGGTAATGTGAAAATTTTGTTCAATGGCTGAAATCACGTCTAAACTTTCCTTATGTGTCTCTCTCATCCAAATTATGGAGTTTATACTTGAAAAGTGCCGAAATCTATGCCGTTAAAAGACATTAATAATGGATTGAATTTTACTCATGCATTCGGGGATAAGTGTGAACACGTCCGTACGACAATCTTTTTTTTCCCCTCAGATTTCCTCTCTCTTTCGTTTTGCCGTTCCTCTCTCTTTCTTTTCTCTTCTCTCTAAGTTTCCTTTTCGTATCAAAGCACGTATAACATAAATATGAAAGGTATTTATGAAACTTTATTAGAATTCTGGTCTTTGGATGTTGTTCGTTGAAATTCAACACTTCCTTCTTTCCAAACATTACATGAAAGTTCACTAAAATTGGCCTCGAGTGTTCTGGGTAAAATTGGGCAATAATTTATAAGTTTTGAAGGGATACTGAAAATTATGGTCATTATTATATATATATATATATATATATATATATATATATATATATATATATATATATATATATAATATATATATAATATATATAGTATATATATATATATATATATAATATATATATATATATAATATATATATATATATATATGAAAATTATTTCACGAAAGTGACACGTGAAAAATATTTATGATGAATAAAACCACGAAGGGAAAAGAAACACAGACTGGTGCTCAAGCGCTTTCGTCTAGTGACCTCCTCAGGAACAGTCTGTGTTTCTTTTCCCTTCGTGGTTTTATTCATCATATATATATATATATATATATATCCCGGTTGTGTTTCCGTCCGAAGTACTCATTTATTCAGACCAAGGTCAGATTTGTTTACCCGCCTTGGAGGCACCTACAGTTTAATTAACGTGAAATATGAACTACGACCCGTCAGGGAAGTTTGCATGAATACATGAAGTTTGAACCGGGACTCCAACTCACAACCTCCATATCAGCATCCCAATGGGTCTCCATACATACATACTGTAATTGACCACGCACGTATGACGATTATTTTATAACAAATAATAATATTTGAAGGTATTTAATTTCCTTCGTAATGGCAAAGGTCATGAGACGGAGGGGACCTACAACTTTACGCGAAATTCGAACAAATGAGTTATTACATCATCTAAATGCGAAAGACGGTCATCCATCCAAATACTGATCAGACGCAACGTCGCTTAACTTCGCTGATAAATAAATAAGCAACATATCGGTATATGTAATATGTATAAAATTATTTTTGGTCACTATTTTTCATAGTTTTCAATTTATATCGTACAAACTGGGAAGATATTTTATAAATCACTAAACTGACTTATTTCCAATAAATTTTGATACTTTTTTCCGTATGAATTATTCATTCTAACAAAAAACATGAACGAAAAAAGAAAAAAAAATGCAATGCAACGAGGCTGAAAAAAAAATATAAAATATCCCTTTTTATTTCGATATAAATTTGGCGATCTTTTCCAAGAAAATTATCGCTTAAAATGCAGAATTTTCTTATTTTAATTAAAATTGTCTTTAGTTTAGGAGGTTTTAAATTTTAAGGAGGAAAATGTGTGGTCTTGGTCTAATAATAATAATAATAATGATAATAATAATAATAATAATTTATTATTATTAGAAATCTCCCGAAAAAAAATAAATATCGAATAAAATATTTCTCGACAGAATTTCGACAAAAAAATTCTAATCTAGTTTTTGGTCTTCCTTTTAAGGAGTAATTCTCTCATTTAATTGTTGGAAAGTGATTAGGTTTATAACTTGTTTTTAACTTGATTATCGAACTGCGATTCATTTTAATCTTAAGGAAATAATTCTTGATTTTAACACCGTAATTCGTTTACTTTTAACAAAATAAGTTTTAATTTAAAAGGTCGAATTTATTAGTGTTCAAGAACTGACACTTATTTTAAAACTAATTTTATCTGTTTTCTTTCAATTACCTATACGGTGTATATATATATACACGCATTTTATTACACAGTTTACAAATTTAATCTCCACACACACACACACACACACACACACATATTATATATATATATATTGATGAGAGGTACATTTGTTAACGAAGCGACTTCCCTCGAACAGATTTGAATCGACCATCTCGACAAATCATGTATACAAAGTTTCGAATCAATTTTTTCAGGAGTTCCTGAGAACATTTTTAAAAACTAAAAAAATTCGGCGAATATAATAATAATAATAATAATAATAATAATAATACAAGGAAGAATGTGAACCACGTGCATGTGACCACAGGGTTTTCCACTGGGGAGATGGTAACTGTAATAAATCGAGTAAGAAATATGGCTCATCAGTCGTGACGTTTTCTTGCTGTCTGTCTAGAAGAAGGAGAAGAAGGAAAAAGACATTTTAATTTGACAGTTTGGACTTCTGCAGGAATTCGCGCTAAAAATCTAATGAGGAATTATGTCACCTACTTTCATATATATATACAGGATGGCGCAAAAGTCGCGCATCATAGGAATTTTCAGTGTTGATTATAATATATTATTTTTTCTTTTCGGTTGGGGATGACTACGAAATTAACAATAGACGAGAGGGCGAGCTTGGTTTTAATGCATGGAATACCAGGTCCAACAAATCGATGAATCGGTACAGAATTTAAATTCTGTACCGATTCATCTTTGTTAATTTCGCAGCCATTCCCCTACCTAAAAGAAAAAAAATAATATATTATAATCAACACTGAAAATTCCTATGATGGGCAAATTTTGCGCCACCCTGTATATATATACACAGGAGACTGTAGATACCAATCATGCTTAACGTCTCCAGGGGGGGGGGGACGTGAGGCAGCAGGCAGGAAGTGCTGGAACTCCTGTTTCGCCTGTCACTGTCCTCTTTAACTGATCTTTTTCTGTCTTATCTACGCTGTAAGCAGTTCATCATGCTCTCAAACACACACTTCTCCCTCTATTCCTCAGGTACACATACATTGCATTTTACACGCAACACAATCTCCTGAAAAATAAGAAAAAAAAATATAGGCATCGTTTTGTAGACGTTGATTTCGGCTCTCTCCTTCTCCCTCCATGGGCCTATAGGGAGACATTTTTGCGGGTACTCGCCGTTGACCCCTCTTTCTTTGCAAAAAAAAAAAAAAAATATATATAATATATATATATATATATATATATATATAATGCACTTTCACAAGGAAAAGTGAAAAGCAATTCCAAGACTTTTCATATATTTAACAATTAACAGTACATCCCATACTCCTCCCTGATGAGGCGTATAATGAAATACACGGACGTCTTTCGAACCGGTTTTTACTTTTCCTTGTGTGTATGCATCATTTATTAATTTCATGGTTTAATGGTAAAATTTTCCCATATATATAGATATATATGAAAGGATGACTCAGAATTTTTGTTGGGAGAGCCTCAACCAAGCGTGACTACATATCTTTTCTCCACGACAATTGCTACAAGCGAAAGTTTAATAAGTTGAAAACAGAATCAGAATTCTAAACAAATATTATATATATATATATATATATATATATATATATATATATATATATATATATATAATATATACGTATATTTTTTTTTCAGAGTGAAATATGTCAAGGAATCGTTGGATAAAAATTGTCTTATTTTATCTCTTAAATTCGTATTAAAACCAAACGTATTTTGATTTTAGGTAAAAAAGGTTGGAATTAAAAATGTCGCAGTTTTAATTCGAAAGATTTCTTTTAATAAAAAGTTTCCGATCAAAAGAATATTTTAGTTTTGAAACTAAAAAAATTATTTATTTCAGTATTAATTTTGTCGTAGATTAAAAATTACCTTGATTTTTTTTTTATTTTTAAAGAACTTCCTTAAAAACTTTTATTCTTTGAGATAATGTAAAGTAAAAAGTAAAGTTTGAGGGCGAAAAATGTTAATTATTTTATTTTAAAATATTTACTTTAAATGCGTGGAAATTTAGTAATTAAAATTAAATAAAATATAATTTTAATAGAAAAGATTTTGGTTCGTAGATTAAAAAGATTTTAAAATATCAGTAAATATTTTTTAATTAAAAAGTTACAGTATTTTCTCAGTGGATAAATTTTAAATGTATATTGAACATAATTTAAAAATGTTTGTTAGACTCGGTTAACAATGTTAAGTAAACGTCATATGACTTTTTAATTATATGAACAGACTAAATAATTCCCGTTATTTGATTATTTGATAAATATTCCTATGAATACAGGGTGTTACAAAAGTTTGGAACCATAGGAAATATTTTTTTTATTTATATATATATATGTGCGTGCGTGTGTGTGTGTGTGTGTGTGTACAGTATATATACACCTCGGTGGTGTAGTGGTTAGCGTCGCTGACTACGAATCTATCGGCCCCGGGATCGAGACCAGGTGATGGCAGGCGGCGCGCAGCAAAACCCAGCTGTTCATCCTTCCACACAATGAAAAAAAAAATTTGATTGATAGATAAATGGGTACCCTGGGTAGCCTAGTGGTTAAGACGCTTGACTCCGTACTTTTGAAACATCCTGTATTCATAGGAATATAGAAATATTTATTTTTCAGTTATATTATAATATATATATATATATAAAATATTTCCTATGATTCCGGACTCTTAAAACACCCTATATATTCTTTTAAAGATGGCTGTTCAGTGTTCAAGATCCGGATGAAAACCTGTATCTTCTTCTTACTGTATCCCTGTTACCTAGTTTTGTATGTAATAATAATAATAATAATAATAATGGTTTGGGTTGATAAACTTTCTTCGTTTAAATTCTTCCGTATGTGACGGAGGGGACCTACAGCTTTACTTGGAATCCGAATCATGGGTCGCTACGTTATTTGGACTCGGAGTTCCGTCACCCATCCAATTACAACCGAAACTCAATGGTCGCTTAACTTTGCTGATTTGCTGGAAGCGGTGTTACGACATGGTCACGATCGATGTAGCCCTTAACCCTGTACAGCCAGCGTCGGACCGATTGGACACCATTACTCGAATTTCTGGACATTATTAATTCTTCCGTACGTGAGTTAATAATTATAAATACTTAGTAACAATACATTGTTTTATTTCAACCTATGCATCTAATTTTCATTATACGGTTACGTACAACCGGCACTAGTCTCTATGTGTGCGGTCCCGCGCTGGCTTTCTTGGGTTAAATATGCTAATCTTACGGGAAATGGTGTTTTGCCGTCTTAACAACTAGCCCTTATTTCGTAAGTGCATCCTGTTCATAATGACCCAGAAAGAAATGGAACGTCTGGTAAACGTCAAAAACGTTTATAAAACGTAAGAAAAGGTTCATAAAACGTCGATAAAATATTTATAAAACGTCAGTAAAACATTTAAGACGTTTCGTGAACGTCCCATTTTTTGGTGGGTAAACAAACTTCCGCGTAACTCGATTGGAAATTTATGTTCGAAAAATTTCTTTTACAGTCGTAACAAAATGAATTAATGTCAAACATTTGGTTCTAAAATTCTTAACATTTGTCATATCTGTGTTACGTTAACAGAAATAGTCCAGTGAACAAAATTAGTATAATTCTACAGATTCCATCCATAAATTTAGATCTCTCTCTCTCTCTCTCTCTCTTTATATATATATATATATATATACACACACAATATTTAGTAACCCTATAATATAATTTAAAAATAGGTTGATATAACAAAGCTTTGATGTAAAGAAATATTCACAAATACGTGTAAAAACTTCTTTTTGAAATACATTTAAACAATTTTTTACTTTATTTTTGGACCTAAAATGGCAGTTATGAATTTTTATACAACGAATGAATAATATTCATTATATATTTTCCATATTTCGTAACACCGGATTAGATACTGTAAATAAATAAAGCTGAAAAGGGACATTATAAGCTTGTATTATGGGATTAAAATATGACAGAAGTTATATATATATATATATATATTATATAATATATATATATATATATATGTGTGTGTGTGTGTGTGTTGTGTGTGTGTGTGTGTGTGGTGTGTGTGTATTTAACTGAATAATGGGATTCACAAAATTGTGAAAACTTTCATTGAATCGTTTATCCAACGTTTCTACAAAACACCGTTCCTCACCCTCGGGTTTACTAAAAATTAAAATAAATTTATGATAACAAAATGGTTTTTAGAATACGATGTAAAGTGAATTATTTATGAACTATTTAACTACCATTTAAGAAAATTAGAATGAGTTAACACTCCGAGTTACGACTACAAATAACTTTTGTAATGGCCACAATTATAACAGATATTAACTCCGAGTATATTAAACTACACTGTGAAATACAGGTCATCGTTTCTAAAAATGTAATCGTTTCATTTGAATCGAATATTGAACAATTCTGAATCAATTTTAGTTCGTAATTTCGATATAATTGGTTCAAAATCGGTCTAGAAAGAAAAGCTGTTTCAATAATTTCAATGATAGACCATTCGTTTTGTAAAGAAATCGCTCCATAATCGGCTCATGCAGCAAATAGAGCAATTAAATTTTTAGGAACGGTGTCTTGTATGGAACAACTTTTCTTTCCAGATAAATTTTCAACAAATTTTATCGACATTACAAAGTAAAATTAATTCATAATCGTTCAATATTTGGTCATATGGAGCGACTTTAGTTTACAGTGTACCTTTTATCTTAGAAAAAGTCTTAACATTGCGTTAGCTGCAAATTAAATTTTGGTTAGCTTTCAGTAATGATTTTAAAGCTTCCTTTTATTTTAGATTTAAAGACACCTTTTCGAAGGACATTTCCCCGCAAGCTGTTTTTTTTTCTATTTGTGTGAATAGAACCAGGTTCCTTTACAGGGAACACGCAGTACATTTGCAACAGCGCATTGACCAACATTTTGTCGTGTCTATTCGGTCAAATTTACCTTTATCAAACGTCTAGTACACTCTAAATAGAAGTAGACGTTTCGTTAGATGTTTCATTGTACCAATTTTGTGAATTCTGAAATATTTAATGTATTACACATTTCACATTAGTTAAACAATTCTGAAATGTTGGATCACCTGAAGATCAGGGCCCCCAGCTTCAATTACCAAATGACATCTTCGTTAAAACTAACGAAACTATCACGACTTAACCTAACCAATCGTCAAGGACGTACACTTGACCAAACCGGGCATTCAATTTAATTTATTATTATATTTGGTACCGTAAAGCAAAAAACAAGAATATACGGGGGGCCCTGATCGTCAGGTGATCCGAAATGTTTAAGGAAATGTTTAAGGAATTGTCTAACAATGAAATGTGTAATGCATGAAAGTTTAAGGAGCTTAAGTTTAAGTATAAGTTTAAGTTTATTTGAAAATAATTGCTTCACAGCAATATGCACTCTTAAAAACTTTTGACTTTAATTTACATTCATTTCTTGCAATTCAGTCTGTATCCCTATCAAATAACGGATCACCTGAAGATTAGGGCCCCCAACCTTCTTTAGTTAGCTTTATAAGGCTAACTAACAAAAATATCACGACTTAACCTAACCAGTCGTCAAGGCGTACAGTTGACCTAACAATTGGTTAGATTAGGTCGTGATATTTTCGCTAGTTAGCCTTATAAGACTAACTAAAGAAGGCTCGGGACCCTAGGCTGACCATACGTACCGTTTTGAACGGGACAGTACCGTTTGTTTTATATTTCCTGGCCGTCCCGTCGTTTTAATAAAAATGTAAATTTTGTCCCGGTTTATGTACTTACTTTTTCATGAATACAGAATATTACATAACCCCGTCCCTTTTTTGCCATCCCAATGTCCCGTTTTTGTCTCAAGGAAATATGGTCATCCTACGGGACCCTGATCTTCAGGTGATCCCAAATAACTTCCTGTAATTTACAATATCCAAGCCACTTATCAATTTTAAATATGTACTCGAATTAGTTCTCCTATAAGTGGACGCTTTTTAAATGAATACATAAAAGATATTAGTACAGCTAATTTTTCCTCAAATATGTTACTTCTCAATTCTCGATTCATTTTGGTTGCTATAGCCCGAACTATTTCTAATTTATAAGTGTCTTTTCTCAAGTATATGTTGTAGGGTGGCCATTTAAAAAGGAGGACACTGCGTATGTGGCCGTACGTTAATATATATATATATATATATATATATATATATATATGTTAACGTACGGCCACATACGCAGTGTCCTCCTTTTTGGAAATTTGGAAATGGCCACCCTAAGGACAGAGTGCTCAAAAGGCGGACTGTCCGCCTAAAGCCGGACGTCTGGCCACCCAAATATGTTGTCTAACTTACAGACTGAATCTAGGGTTGACCTATGAATATCGAAGGTCAAGGTCTACTGTAAAAGGTTAGGCTCAGGATTACAGGCTGGTTCTTAATCTTGAAAGACTTTAAAAGCCAAGGCCTAGACAAATAAATAAAATCAATAAATGCATGAAAGACACTTGAAAGATC
>JAJOZX010006642.1:0-97500 GCA_023014485.1 Bathynomus jamesi | reverse complement strand
CGGGTGAGGTAATAATTAATGCTTTCAGTTAAGTTCAATCCTTAATACTGCTTTCCTCATCCGTATTCCGACATATATAACCTTAAAAAATTACAAAAAATAAGTGTACATATTTACTTCAGTGCGCATAAAAACGAGATACTGTATCTCTTAATTGAAAGGCAAGTGCACCCCTTTCGGAAAAAAAAACCCTGTATACACTGTACGTTTAGAGTTATATATCAGGGTAAAGTGTGTGGATTCTCTTGCCAGGTTTTCTATAAGGAAACATGAAGCCAGAATACTGACTGGAACTAGTTTTTTTTTTGGTGATAGTGTAAGACTGAATCTAGTCTGGGCAAATTACAGTTAATGAAGAATATTGAGATTTAATTCCGTAGCTTGCATACGGTTTTTATTGTACTAAAATAGGGTATAAAATTTAATATTTTAGTAAATTTTAGTATTCTCTTCGATTTTACACCCTAATTTACTAAAAAATCTCAAGTATTTAATTTTGCATATTGTATTAATTCTTATTACATTTAATTTAAATTTATTTTATTAAATACCGATATAAGTCCAAAAATTATATATATATATATATAATATATATATATATAATATATATATATAAGTCGTATATAAGATAATATAATTTACAGTTTATATATATATATATATATTTTAAAAAATTTTCAGGAAAAATGTTTAGCTAAATCATGTACAGGACACACTATTTCCCACTGTTCATAAGTTAATACTTAATTATTCAATGATCCTGATTCATTTTCCATTGATCACTTTTCGTAGTTAGTTAGTTCACTCGGATAGACCAGAGTCATTTAATTGTTTTTTCATTGTTCATTTATTGTTGAATGTACATCACTGCATTTGTACGAAAGTGAGCTTCCCTCGTTCTTCTACACCTGCATCACGTATTCATTGTTAGAGACAGATTCGGATTCTTGGTCATTTGAAATCTCTCCGTTTATGCTCTCCGTCTCCTCGTCGAACCTAAAAAAAATTAAAAAGATATAATAAAGCGATATATATATATATATATATATATATATATATATATATATTATATATAGTTTGTGTATATATATATATATATATATATATATGATGTAAAATAACGCACTGTCTCGACGAAGTATGAGGAAGGAAACCACTCTTCAGGAAACGCAAATTTTTTTTCTTAACACCAATACAGTAATGACAATGACAATTACCAACTGACAATTACCAACTGACAAGGGCTCGCGAGGAGCCAAAACTGTATTGGTGTTAAGAAATACGAATTTACGTCTTCCTGAAGAGTGGTTTCCTTCTTCATATATATATATATATATATATAAATTATCGATGCATTCATAGTTTAAGTGGAAATATAAAGCGTTAAACATCTTTTTATATTATATACTGTATGTAATATATATATATATATGTCCCCGCGCCAGGATGTTCAGGTACCCCGGGGACTATTTTTGGTGGTAGACCAACGATGCACAACTGTATGTATATATATGGAAATATAAAGCGTTAAACATCTTTTTATATTATATACTGTATGTATATATATTATAATATATATGTCCCCGCGCCAGGATGTTCAGGTACCCCGGGGACTATTTTTGGTGGTAGACCCACGATGCACAACTGAACGAGTCTGGCGGTGGTTTACTGCCGTTTATGTGGCTTCTTATTACTCCCATTTGCCAAACTTGTCGTTCAATATATTGTCCTTTTGCAATCTTTGTTTATACTTTTAGAAAAGATGTAAAATAAAAGTACCAAAAAAATTCTTCCTTCAATAATTTCTTTTTTTTTTTTGTTTGTTTCACAGTTCACGGTAAAATCACAAACAAATGCAGTCAAAATTTTGCAGTTACTTACACAAAATTTTTAATGAAGGAATTAATAAATGAAAATATTTTCAGAGCCTTAATTAT
The DNA here is from genome assembly GCA_023014485.1 of Bathynomus jamesi. Classification (NCBI taxonomy): domain Eukaryota; kingdom Metazoa; phylum Arthropoda; class Malacostraca; order Isopoda; family Cirolanidae; genus Bathynomus; species Bathynomus jamesi. The sequence continues at coordinate 95,563 of JAJOZX010006642.1, read as the reverse complement.
ACTGTAGTAAGTGACAGCAGAGCGATCATAATGATTATGCAACAGTTTCAATTCAAAATTAGTCGAACAAAGGGATATATCACTGTTTCAGTTATTATTGCCATAGAAATTTTTTGATTTTTCTTTTTAAATGCGTCACACAGAAATTCGTTACATTTCAACAGCACAATATTACGGAAGGGAGCGTAAGTTTATCGAATTCAAGGCAAAATAGAAGAGCGATTTTAGATGGTTCTCAGTTTTACAGTCTCCAAAAAGTGGTGGGATTTTATAGTTAAACCACTGCCTATTCTAATAAAGTTCAATCAGATCATTTCAAGGGTGGAGAATTCCTATTTAAGATATCTGATTCGTACAATTAGGTTATAACGTGAACCAATCACGAGTTAATTAAACCTATCTTGGGTCATGACCTACAATCATTCACCCTAGATTAAGGTTTCTGATAAGAGCCTTTGATGTTTGTCAGCTCAAAGCGCGGGTGTAAGGTTCATCTTTCTCTGATAAGGGCTTTCAACGGTTACGTCTGAAATAACAGATGTAGCGTTCAGCTTTCTCGAGCGCCAGAACAAGGAATTTGCTTGCGAAGTAAAATTGTGAGTTTATATACGTTGAGTGCATCTGTGCAATGTGCATGCAAGTTTTATATATGTTACGGACAAAGCCCAACAGTTGGACAATGCCCGCTTTGTCTGGATACACCGCTCATTGTCCTTCCCCATTTGACAGAGTCCGAAATATATAATTATTTCGAACTTTGACCAGCCTCAGCTGGACAAAGCGCGGAATGTTCAACTGACCTTGGACACATTCAACACTAAACATGCGTGGACATGCCTAAATATGTCTCTCTCTATACACGTTTCCCTTGCTTGTCCTTGCCTTTCAGTCTGTCGGCAGCATTTTGCGAATGCGGTATCGTTCGTGGTAGTCAGTCGCCACTCGCCAGTGTACTTAACTGTGTTTTCGCGGTGTTATCGTTATCGTTATTCCTGGAGTGTTCAGCATGCATGAGGGAAAAGTAAACGTTTGTTCGAATAGTTCGAGTGAATCTAGTGATGACGCTGTTAAATTAGAGATGAGAAGGAAGTTTCAGGAAAAGCTGAGTAACGTGAAAGTTTCAATGAATTCTTTTCTGATAGAATCACTGTCGAAATACAACGAAATTATAAGTCAAGTAGAGGAGGCAAGATTAAGGCCCAAGAAAACCTCATCTGATTACAGTCGTCTTCGATGATTTGATATTTTAACTGTTGGTGATACCAAGAAACTGATTAAGCCGGTGAATGAGTCAGAGATATTCGATTTTACTTACGCAACAATGAACGTTTCGATGTGATTCACGATGCACATCTACAGACAAGACATGGTGGAAAGCGCAGACTCGAAATTCACTTAAAGCGTAAATACATTAATGTGATCAGAGAGCTGATTATAACTTACCTTGAATTCTGCTTGATTTGTAAAAGAAATGTTCTTATCCTATAAAAGGAACTGTTGTCAAACCTATGATATTAAAAGAGGTCAGTGCCAGAGCGCAAGTTGATTTGATCGACATGCAGACACGTAAGGGTGGGGAGTATAAATATATTCTGAATTATCAGGATCACCTAACTAAATTTGTCATTCTTCGACCTCTTAAGACCAAAGGAGCTGCGGAAGTTGCTTTCACACACTATTGGTATATTTTGCATTATGGGTGCACCCTCTGTTCTCCAATCCGATAATGGTAGAGTTTGTAAGTCGTGTAATCGAAGAGTTAAAGGACATGTGGTGCGACCTAAATATCGTCCATGGAAAAACTAGACACTCACAAAATCAAGTAGTGTAGAAAGAGCGAACAGAGATGTGAAAGATATGATTGTTGCTTAGATGGAGGATAACAACTCAAAACATTGGAGTGAATGGCTCAGATTCTGTCAATTACAAAAAAAACAATAGCTTTCTGTCTGGCATAAAGCAAAAGCACATTTGAGTCAACGTTTGACAGGACAGCTCACATTGGGCTGAAATCATCAAAGTTATCAGAATCGGTGGTTTTTACAGTGATAACAGAAGAAGAATTACGAAACGTAAATATTTCATATTTTACTATCTTATTTTCATCAACTTATCTACTGTATTGTGTATTTATTAAATTGTATTTACAGTGAAATACTACGCTAATATTTAAGGTAAAAGTCGTATATTCTTTCCCAAAAGATTCCATATATATATATATATATATATATATAATATATATATATATAGGTGTGTGTGTGTGTGGTGTGTGTGTGTGTTTCCTTTCCTTCGTGGTTTTATTCATCATAAATATTTTTCACGTGTTACTTTCGTGAAATAATTTTCATATATATATAAGCGGTAAATGTGTGTTATATTGTTTTGTTTCATTAGTGTTTAAGAGTAAATAAGATGTAATTTACATAAACATTTTAATAAGTTTCTGTTTGGATAATTAAATGCGTTATTGAATAAATGATTTGTGGAGTTTTTTTCTTTCCCTTTCTTATATTAAGAATTAAATTATTAATTATATAATTCAATATAATTCAATTATATTTAAATTATAATTAAATTATCAATATTTAAATATATTATTAAATATAAATAGATTATATTATGCATAAAATTTCAAAAACAACGTAAAAAATTACTAATTAGGAATTACTAATGAGTGGATTTTGTTTTTGGAATTTTTAATATTGTCATCAAAAAAGACTAAAATATCTGAAGAAAAACAGGATATTCCCAATTTGTAATTCTTTTATGCTTCTTAGAAATTTTATATTTTAGGGGAACATTTTACCTCACTCTACCTATATATATATATACAGGGTGTCCCGTAAGTCTGGACCCATAGGGAAAAATAATAAAATTACAAAATAGTCCAAAAATTTATTACATAATCTGTTCAAAGTGTCCGCCGTTGTGTCCGCACACATAGTTGAAGACGCAATCTCCACTGGCGACAGCACTTTCTGAATCACAGTCGCAGAAATTTCTTGACACGCCTCCACAATGCGTGCTTTAAGGTGGAAAATGTTCTGAAGTTTGACCTCGTACACTTTGGCTTTCAAGTGGCCCCACAAATAAAAATCATAATAAAAAATAATAAAAAAATAATAATAATAAAATAATAATAAAACATAATAAAAAAATATATTATAAATCCCTATGGGTCCAGACTTACGGGACACCCTGTATATATATATATATATATATATATAGTTGTGTGTGGTGGTGTTTGTGTGTATGCGCGTGGGTGTGTGCGCGTGCGTGTGTACGTGCAATGTATTATAATAAGGCGGACTCTAAATAGTACTAAAAAGACCTGGTCTGAAATTGCATGGAAATTTCGAAGTAATTTACTTGCTGAACATTCGCTTGTTACGTCTTCTTCGTTGAAGTCATTTAAAAAGATAAAACATGTCCTCATCCCTACTTTACTTCGAAATATAACACAAAAGTAACGGATATACAGTATATATATATATATATATATATATATATTATATCATGAAATGTATCTTTTTTAATTAAAAATTTTGGAATGTTCTTGAAATTTAGACGGCTTTAATCTTATATTTTCAAAACATTATCTGCTGGAAAAATTCCCTCTTGTTTTGTGACGTTTTCGTTAAAAGATCATCAATAGATTGACGAGACTCGCAGTAAATATGTACTCAAAATAAAGGTTGACGTTCGATTGTCTAAATTTTGTGAATTTCGAAATGTGTAATGCATTAAACAGTTTACATTAATTAAACATTTCGTTAGACATTTCACTAAGTCAAATTGGGTCTTCTCGGTTTGGCGGACTGCTACAGATTTTTACGAAACTTAGCAAATCAATTAGTTTGCTATCTGAAAACACTTTTTTTGACATTTTCATATTGGAGAAATGTTTAGTTTTTCTGTTTTGTTTTGGTTTGTTTTGTGCTTCACTCATTTTTATGTATTTCATTTTAACACGAATTTGCAAAAACTTTTTACCACCTTACAAACTGAGTTAGATGAGCATGGTATAATTCCAAAAGAGAAACAGTGTACAGGGCACCACCAAATGGTTGTTAAATTAGTCGATGGTAACGCAACGTGGCGATGTCAGAAGTCGGGATGCCCAGTAAAAGGTAAGTTTCGTCTTAGATTCGTTACTTTAGTTTTGGTTTGATAAGGCTAGATGTTAGGTTAGGTTAAGTTTATTCAGATTAGGTTAGGTTAAGTGGAGCTATTGAAGAAAAGGGACCCCAGCCTTCTTTAGTTAGCTTTATAAAGCTAACTAACGAAAATATCATGACCTAACCTAACCAATCGTCAAGGGCGTGCAGCCGTACAGTTAACCTAACCATTGGTTAGGTTAGGTCGTGATATTTTCGTTAGTTAGCCTTATAAGCCGAACTAAAGAAGGCTGGGGTCCCTATTCTTCAATAGCTCTGGTTAAGTTATGTCCTGTTTCTTCATAATTAGACATTTCCTCACCTTGTAAATGTCAAAAAAGTGTTTTCAGATAGTAAACTAATTGATTTGTGAAGTTTCGTAAAAATCTGTAGCAGTCCGCCAAACCGAAAAGATCCGTCAAATGAACTGTCTAAATTGTCACACTGTCTAATGAAATGTTCACTGAATTGTCAAGCAATGGAATGTATAATGCATTAAGTTTTAAGGAGTTTAAGTTTAAGTTTATGAAAAGAATTGCTTCACAGCATTAATCTTAATAACTTTTGACTTTCAATTTATATCCATTTCTTCTTGTAATTCACTCTGTATCCCCATCATATAACTTCCTCTGATTTACATTAGCAAAGGAACTTATCAGTTTTAAATGCTCGAATTAGTTCTCCTATACAGTAACCTGAAACGTTGGATCACCTGAAGATCAGGGCCCCCCAGCCTTCGTTAGTTAGCCTTATAAGCCTAACTAACGAAAATATTACTACTTAACCTAACCAGTCGTCAAGGGTGTATATTTGACCTAACGATTGGTTAAAAGTTAAGTCGTGATATTTTTGTCAGTTAGTCTTATAAAGCTAACTAACGAAGGCTGGGGGCCTTGATCTTCAGGTGATCAGAAACTTTGCATCACCTAAAGATCAGGGCCCCCAGCCTTCTTTAGTTAGCTTTGTAAGGTTAACTGGATCTTTTCCGTTTGACTGCCGCCATTGAAACATAATTAAACTTTTTGTTTTTTGTATTTTAACTGAAATGTCTTGATGATACAAAATAAGTTACTTTATAAAAAAGCTTTTCTTAATTTCCCCTTCAAATTTTGTTTCTTATAAACAATTTTAATTACTTTCAAGATCCATGCTTAATTTTTAATTTTTAATCGTGTACTCAGAAAAATAAGGGGATCACCTGGAGATCAGGGCCTCCAGCCTTCTTTAGTTAGCTTTATAAGGCTAACTAACAAAAATATACGACCTAACCTAACCAATTGTCAAGGTCGTACAGTTGACCTAACGATTGGTTAGGTTAGGTCGTGATATTTTCGTTAGTTAGCCTTATAAGGCTAAGTAAAGAAGGCTGGAGGCACTCACCGCTTATGTTTCAATGGCGGCAGTCAAACGGAAAAGATCCGGTTAACTAACGAAAATATCACGACTTAACCTAAACCAATCGTCAAGGACGTACAGTTGACCTAACGATTGGTTAGGTTAGGTCGTGATATTTTTGTTAGTTAGCCTTATAAGGCTACCTAAAGAAGACTGTGGGCCCTGATCTTCAGGTGGCCCGAAACTTTTTCCACGTGAATATATATCTAGTTCAGATAATTTTTCCTGAAATATTTTTCTTCTCAGTTCTGGGTTCATTTTAGTTGCCCAGAAACCTTTCTAGCTTATCTTTTCTCAAGTATAGTCTGTCTAACTCAGAGATTGAACCTAAGGCAGGGCTACTGTATATCAAAAGGCCTACACTGAGGCTACATTAAGTCTAAGGCTAAGCTCAGGGTCACAGGCTGGTTCTTAATCTTGAGAGACTTTAACCCTTAACAGCTAAGGTCTAGCCAAATAACTAAAATTAATAAATACATGAAAGACACTTAGAAGACCTAAGCCCGTATGGAATAAATTAATAAATACACATATAATAATCATTTTTTTCTTCTTTTCGAGATAGCCTATGAATACTCCACTAAATTAATTGCATCACGGGTTCAAAATATTTTTAACCACAATGCGCATGCGTCAATGCGGCAATAACAGAAAACGAACTTATTATACAGGGTGTCTCAAAAGTCTATCTATTTCGGTGACATTAGATGTTTTTTTAAAAATGCTATGCTGGCATAAAGATATGTACTTCTGGTGCAAATTTGTGTATTTAAAAAAGTTAATTGGTTTATTATCTTGACATGCTTGAACAATTCCTCGAACCTCAACTTCTTACAGATGGCATTCTTGACACAGTAGTTTTTTTCAGGATGGAGCACCGTGCATTATGCAATAATTGTACGTGATTATCTTGACAGACGCTTCCCCGGTTGCTGGATTGGTCGTGGAGGAAACACAACCATGGGCAGCACGTTCACCCGATTTAACACCATTAGATTTTTTCCGCCTGGGGTTTTCATTAGTCTAAGGTGTACACTGGTGAAGAATTAGTGATGTAGTCGAACTTCGAAATCGTATTACCGATGCAGTTCAGAAAATAACACCTCAAAGCTGGAAAGTGTGTTCCGGGAAACAACTTATCGCTTTGAGCTCTGTAGAGACACTGATGGTCGCCATGTGGAGACAGATAAATAAATAGCACTAATTTCTTTGTGGCACTTACTTTGAAATAAATATATTTTTTCATGTCTTAAACCAGTTTTTCGTAATTCCCATTATTTTTCAAAATAGATAGTGACTTTTGAGACACCATGTACAAAAGAAATGTTTAATTTCTACGCTTTTATGTATCTAAAATATTTAAGTACCATTTTCAGATATTTAAAATATCTAGTAAACATTTTAAAATAGCTATTATTCATTTCAAAAAGCTAAGTTCATTATGAGATGTCGAGTAGACGTTTCATATACTGTACAGTATATGAGTATTACCAAACGTTTAGTACCATTTAGAGTGAATGCTTTCAACGTGTGTAGTTCCTCTTCAAAACTGCCTTACAAATGTATAAAAAAACCGATCGACAGGCCAATGCAACTATTTCTTCAAATTCTTTTCATTAATGATTATAACATGATCTATATATATATATGGTCTTGAGGACTATTCTTGTGAAAATGCCTTCGCTTCACCACCAGTGAGTAGCCAAATATATATATACATTTTTAAAATGAGGAGGGAATCAGATAATTTTTGTTATGTAATTTGAAAGTATAAAATTTATTTTTGTAGAATTATGTATTTAATTTATTATTTCTTAGTTAACTGATATTCTTAAAAAATTGTGGCTATTTTTGCAGCCAATCATAGATGCTGGGGGCTGATGACGTAATGACGTCCACTGTAAATTAAAAACTGAAAGACTCGTATTCAAAGTAGTGAAAATATTTAGAGTATAATATATATATATATATATATGTGTGTGTGTGTGTGTGTGTGTGTGTATGCCACTTTGAGACGACTAAATTGTTTGAGTAATGATGTCAACAATGACATAAAAAAAAGTAGCTGGGAAGTGGTTGTTCTGCTTGGGGAAAAAAGTCAAGAGTCCCTGAGCAACCCAGCGGCTGCTCGCTGACTCACACATATTTCCGCGCAAGCTGAAATACCAAAAGCCCAACAATGTGTGTGTGTGTGTGTGTCCTCTCTCTCTCTCTCTCTCTCTCTCTATATATATATATATATACACCTTTGGTAACCTTTGGTTTGCTTCCGCCTGAATTGTTCATTGCTTCCGCCTAATTGTTCATTCGGTGCTCTTCCAATATGTGCTCTACCGCGAAAATTTACATTCCAATACGTGATCTACCTTAGATTATTCGGATTAGCAGCAGGTACGTTAGTTAGCCTTATAAGGCTAACTAAAGAAAATATCACGACTTAACCTAACCAATCGTCAAGGGCGTATAGTTGACCTAACGATTGGTTAGGTTAAGTCATGATATTTTCGTTAGTTAGCCTTATAAGGCTAGTTTCACGGTAGAGCACGTATTAGAATATGGTAGATCACAGTTTCGCGGTAGAGCACATATTGGAAGAGCACCGTTCATTCTGACGAAGGTCAAGCTTTTCACTCCACCTTAGACCTACAGTTTAACGTCGAATCCGAGCCACGCCCCATCAGCAACCCAGCGTCTTAACCACTAGGCTACCCAGGATACCCAGTTATCTACCAACCACTTTCTTTATTGTGTGGAAGGATGAACAGCTGGGTTTTGCTGCGCGCCGACTGCCGTCACCGGGTCTCGATCCCTGGGCCGATGGATTCGTAGTCAGCGACGCTGACCACTACACCACCGAGGCGCCTATATATATATAGGATCAAGTAAAGATAAGCACCCCCAGCCTTCTTTAATTAGCCTTATAAGGCTAACTAACGAAAATATCACGACCTAACCTAACCACTCGTTAAGTCAACTGTACGCCCTTGACGATTGGTTAGGTTAGGTCGTGATATTTTCGTTAGTTAGCCTTATAGGCTAATTAAAGAAGGCTGGGGGTGCTTATCTTTAATTGATCATATATATATATATATTATATATATATATATGTGTGTGTGTGTATTAAAGAAATAATGCAGAATGAAGCTGCCATGCCCTCCCTGCAAGCAGTGGCGCGTAGGAAATTTATACTTATACACATATAATATATATACAGGCACAAGGATTTCTTTTACAACATCGCATTCAATTAAAAAATTGCAAAATTTTAGGATGTGACTAATGTTCCTCAATTTGTAGAACATGTTCGAAACTACAGTCTGAGGCTCGTATTAAAGTGAAGTGTATAAATTTCATTAGTGAAAGTATCTTCGTGGTAAATAGGCTACAATTTTTCCATCTGTATCACACCCATAAGCCATTACATTCGTCTCTCACGGCCTTTAAGTTAGTGACTACGGTACACTTTTATATGTACTGTTTTTAGCTTGAAGACTTCTTGGAAGATTAAAAGTTGTTATTTATCAAGCATTTGATTATTTATTATTGGGTGTTAAGTTTGACTTAAAAGTTTATGAACTGTCAGGAAGCTTTCGTTCGTTTTTATATTAAGGATGGAGACTTCCGGTGCTTTTCACTGTAACCTGATGTCTTTGTCGTCGAACAGTCAGTGATGTGTATGTATATGTTATTTGTATATAGATTTCCTACACGGCACTGCTTGCATGCAGGGAGGGCATGGCAGCTTCATTCTCTATTATCCTTTCAGATGAATGTGGTGGGAATTTTTTAATTAGTTTGCCATGTTCGTCTGTTTCTGATTTGTTCTATTTTTTTATTTTTACTCTGCTGAGTGGGTTCCTTTTGAAATCTAATGATTATCTTGACTTTCACTTTTTGTTTAATTCCTTTTCTTTACATTCGTTATGTATATATATATATAGGTCTCTCTCTCTCTCTCTCTCTCTCTCTCTCTCTCTCTCTCTCTCTCTCTCTCTCTCATCTATATATATATATATATATATATATATATGAAAATTATTTCACGAAAGTAACACGTGAAAAATATTTATGATGAATAAAACCACGAAGGAAAGGAAACACAGAGTGGTGCCCAAGCGCTTTCGTCTAATGACATCCTCAGGAACACTGAAGTAAATAAAGAGTTCAAGACTATATATACGTATTCTTCTATACAAGCGTCGCTCTTTACGATATATATATATATATATATACAGGGTGGGCCGAAAGTCTGGATCCATAGGAAAATATTTATTTTAATACATAAATTACAACAAATGGTAAATACTTAAAATGAATATCAACTATAACTCGTAAATGCGTATCCGTGATACTGTACAGTGGTTCGTACTCCAGTATAAACAACAAATTATAACAAATGCTCAAATTGGCGGCCTCTGACATCGAGACACTTAGGGATGGAATTTATGATTTTAATAATTCTTTGAATTGACGTTCTCGAGATGCGTGTTTCATTTGATAATCTTCTTGTTGACTTTACTGGACTATTCGTTAAAGTTTCACATACCATTGCAGAGGTATTTTCATCAGTTTCAGTTTTTGGACGACCAGAACGCCGTCGATCATGTACACTTCCTGTTTCTTTGAAACGTTTAAACGACTTGCCAACAGTCGCATGTGTTACTGGATGCTTATCAGGATGATTTCTATTGAATTCGGTAGCAACTTCTCTGTGTGTAGCGCCCTGTCTTGCGTACATGAGCACAAGTTCTACCCGGTCTCCTGTTGTTAGATTCGAAGCCATTTCTGGGCTGAAATAAAAAAGTATTTGAGTATTTATACTGGAGTACGAACTACTGTACAGTAGGGCGGCTCGTTTTTACACTTTTTTCGATATTTGATTGGGGGTAGTGCGGAAAAGTTGCGATTTGGAGAGAAAATAAAGTGTGTAAAATTTTTTTGATCTACGTCAATACCTTCCGGTGGCGGCGAGTCCTTAAAAATCGAAAAATAGTCCTAAAAACATAAAATTTTTATATAATTTTATATAATTTTTATATATATGTTCATTGTTCAATGACTGCTATTAATTTATTCAAGCCTATAATATGTTCTCAGGGTTGTTTGCACAGAAATATACCGGAATTAACATTTGTATAACATCTTGTTAAAACTTGCTTTAAATCAATATTTTGGATATTTTAACGGCTAAGACGCCACCGGAAGTTATTAACAGATTGTGCTGAAATTTTTATTGTTTATTTTGTAAGTCTTTAAAACCATTTTCCAATCTACCCCGTTTGGCCTATTTTTCGATTTTTAAGGACTCGCCGCCACCGGAAGGTATTGACGTAGATCAAAAAATTTTTACACACTTTATTTTCTCTCCAAATCGGAACTTTTCCCACTACCCCCAATCAAATATCGAAAAAAGTGTAAAACGAGCCCCCTACTGTACAGTATCACGGATACGCATTTACGAGTTAAAGTTGATATTCATTTTAAGTATTTACCATTTGTTGTAATTTATGTATAAAATAATATTTTCCTATGGATCCAGACTTTCGGCCCACCCTGTATATATATATATATATATATATATATATATATAATAAATATAGAAATAAAAATTGTGGGAGGAGTATACAAATTTGTAAGGAAACTACCAATTTTAGCACTTTGCCCGAATTCAACACAAGATCAAATGGATTGTTTGCAACCAATTTTATAGATAATGCCTGAATGATATGCAGGTCACAAAAAAAAAATTAAAAAATAGGTGCTATTATAGTATGTGGTCTACCTACGATTCGGCGGTCTACCTTTTAATTATAGCTTCTTATCTTATTTACTAATTGCTTGTTTACATCTCAATGTCAATCGCCCTTGACGATTGGTTAGGTTTAGTCATGATATTTTCATTAGTTTTAACGAAAATATCATGACTAAACCTAACCAATCGTAGGTAGACCACATACTATAGTAGCACCAAAAAATATATAAATAAAATAAAAATAAAAATTGTAAGAGGAGCATACAAATTTATAAGGGAAAATTACCATAGTTTTAGCACTCTGCCCTTCTTGTCTAAATCCGTTCTGAACGAATTCAAAACAACGGGATCGAGTTGAAAAAGACCTTTGCTCATGTTAAAGTTATTTGTAAGTTGGATAATAGGAGACTCAAGAATATTTCTATTAACAATGTTGCTTGAGTGAAACAAAACTGAAGCATTATTGCAATCAATACAATAGGATAACTCTGACAAATGGACAAAAAGGGCACTGGACGACTGTCCCGTTCTAACGGAATATTGATGCTGTTTTACACGCGTGTGCAAATCCTTTCCCGTCTGACCAATGTACAAGGAATCACATTGTTTACAACCAATTTTATAGATAATGCCTGAATTATTGGTAGGGCTATTTTTTACTATGATATTTTTCACAATATTGTTATATGAAAATACTACATTAATATCCAAAAGTTTAAGTTCATTAGCCCGGGAAAAATGGAAGTACTAAAATATTCTTTGACAAAGTGCGAGTGTTATTATTTACACGATAGAAGGTTCGTTTTGCCTTGTTGAGACAAGATTTCAGTGCGTACATTATCCAATTTTTCAGTAAGTTCGATGGAATTTTTTAACATGTGAATCAGAGATAGTTCCGAGAATGGGGAACAAGACTTTGACAAGCCATTTGGAGAGTTTATAGGTAATAGAGCCCACCGAGCTAATAATAGGGAGAAGGGGTTGCCAGGTTTGTGGGTTTTAATAAGACCGTAAAGGTAGGGAAGAGAAGGTGAAGTGAAAATGAAAAGCGGAATTAAGTCCTTATGATCTTTGAGAATGCGTTTGAAGCCACTATTGAATGATTTGATGACGTCATCCTGCGGGTTCTTCCTAAGTTTTCTGTATGTGGCGGGGTCCTGGAGCAGCTCGTTCATCTTTCATGTCCACTTCACCTTCTCTTCCCTACCTTTACGATCTTATTAAAACCCACAAACCTGGCAACCCTATGCGCCCTATTATTAGCTCGGTGGGCTCTATTACCTATAAACTCTCCAAATGGCTTGTCAAAGTCTTGTCCCCCATTCTCGGAACTATCCCTGATTCATATGTAAAAAATTCCATCGAACTTACTGAAAAATTGAATAATGTACGCACTGAAACCAACGATAGATTGATCAGTTTTGACGTTTGTTCATTGTTTACAAAAGTGCCGATTGACGATATACTTGACTTTCTCTCCCGAGAATTATATAAGTACGACCTGCCACTACCTGCACACATCGTTTTGGAACTTATTAAGCTTTGCATCAAAGACTGTAAATTCACTTTCAATAGAGAGTATTATCAACAGGTTTTTGGGATGGCCATGGGCAACCCTTTGTCGCCCCTCCTCTCCAATATTTATATGGAGTTTTTCGAAATTACTTACATTCCGAGAATCTTGGGGGTTGGCATCCCATGGTTGCGGTACGTCGACGATATTTTGTGTATCTGGCCCATGAATCGTGACCTGGATGACTTCCTCCTTCAGTTAAATGATCAAGTCCCCTCCATTAAGTTTACTTTAGAAGTGGAACAAGACAACTCAATCCCGTTTTTGGTTGTGCGTGTACATAGGGAAAGCCCAGGTTTTAAGTTTAGTATCTATCGGAAAAAGACAAACAATTTGTCCTACGTACACTTTTACTCTGAACTTGACACCCCCATTAAGAAGGCTATATTTTCTTCAATGTTTCTCCGTGCTCTTAGGATCGCCAGTCCGGAATACATCGATGCCGAATTGGAAAAAATCAACGGTATTGGAAGTGATCTGTGCTACCCACCTGCGTTTATGGAATCTTGTCTTAACAAGGCAAAACGAACCTTCTATCGTGTAAATAATAACACTCGCACTTTGTCAAAGAATATTTTAGTACTTCCATTTTTCCCTGGCTTTTTAGGCATTGCTAATGCACTTAAACTTTTGGATATTAATGTATCATAGTATTTTATATAACAATATTGTGAAAAATATCATAGTAAAAAATAGCCCTACCAATAATTCAGGCATTATCTATAAAATTGGTTGTAAACAATGTGATTCCTTTTACATTGGTCAGACGGGAAATGATTTGCATACGCTTGTAAAACAGTATCAATATTCCGTTAGAACGGGACAGTCGTTCAGTGCCCTTTTTGTCCATTTGTCAGAGTTATCCCATTGTATTGATTGGAATAATGCTTCAGTTTTGTTTCACTCTAGCAACATTGTTAATAGAAATATTCTTGAGTCTGCTATTATCCAATTTACAAATAACTTTAACATGAGCAAAGGTCTTTTTCAACTCGATCCTGTTGTTTTGAATTCGTTCAGAACGGATCAAGAAGGGCAGCGTGCTAAAACTTTGGTAATTTTCCCTTATAAATTTGTATGTTCCTCTTACAATTTTTATTTTTATTTTATTTATTTATTTATTTATTTTTTATTTTTTGTGACCTATATATCAGTCAGGCATTATCTATAAAATTGGTTGTAAACAATCCATTTGATCTTGTGTTGAATTCGGGCAAAGTGCTAAAATTGGTAGTTTTCCATACAAATGTGTATGCTCCTCCCACAATTTTTATTTCTATATTTATTATATACAGGGTGTCCCATAAGTCCGGCATCATAGGAGAAATTCATATTTTCTATTTCTACAAACCATAATTCGTATTTTTCTCTTTCTACAGGCCATAATGTCTGTGAGCAAGGAAGAACGAATTCAGATAATTCTACTCATAGGAAATCGGAGTCAAAGAGAGGCCGCTGCTGAATTTAACAGACTGCATCCAGACCGCGAGCCAATAACACAGTTGTGTTAGCAGACTTGTTGCAAAGTTTAAGGAAACAGGATCCATAGAAGATAAACTACGCAGTGGACCTTCAAGGAGGTCCACTGACGATGATACAGCGACTGCTATCCTGCTCATTTTAACAGAAGTCCCAATAAGTCTCTTCGGCGATTGTCCGCCGAGACAGGAGTGTCGAAAAGTAGCATCCTCGCATTCTTCAGGCTCACAAATGGCATCCATATAAACTTCAGATCCTACAGAAATTAAGCGAAGATGATCCCGACCGGAGGATGGAATTTTGTGATTGGGCTACGGAACAATATGCTCGGGATGCCAATTTCCCGTCCACCATTCTGTTCATGACGAGGCTGTTTTTTATGGAAATGGTGAGGTAAATCGACAGAACACCCGCTACTGGTCTCAAAACAACCCTCACTGGTATACCTCTTCAAAGGAACAAGGTGCATCTCGGGTGATGGTATGGTGTGGCATTTGGAAGGTCGCATCATAGGCCCCCTCTTTTTCGATGAACATGTCACTGGAGGCACCTACCTACGTATGCTCAAGGAAGAAGCATTTCCAAGTGTCTTGAACAAAGAAGGAAATTTCCCAACATGGTTCCAGCAAGACGGCGCTCCTGCACATTACAGCACCCAAGTAAGGGAATACCTGTACCAACAATTCCCTGGTCATTGGATAGGACGTCGAGGGCCTGTGGAATGGCCAGCTAGAAGCCCGGATCTCACGCCACTAGATTTTTATATCTGGGGCCACTTGAAAGCGCTGGTATACGCAGGGAAAATTAGGAGTGTTGAACATTTGCGGCAGAGCATTATTGGGGCATGTAACACCATTACTCCTGACATCATTCACCGTGTGCTTGCTGACTGGGTATCATGTCTGAATTTGTGTATTGAAAACAATGGTAGACATATTGAGCACGTTCTGTAAATAAAAGCTTTTGTTTTGCCGTTTTTTATTATTTTTCCTATGATGCCGGACTTATGGGACACCCTGTATATATATTTTTTTTGTAACGTATATATAATCCTCAACTCTTTATTTACTTCAGTGTTCCTGAGGATGTAAGTGACGAAAGCGCTTGAGCACCACTCTGTGTTTCCTTTTCTTCGTGGTTTTATTCATCATATATATATATATATACACACACACACAGTGCTTAATTTGTGACGGAACGCTCCGGAACGCCGTTCCGGTACTTTTATTTCAAAACCTAATTAAAAAAAAAAGTTTTTTATTTTAATAAAAAGGTCAGCAACGTAATTTCGTAATTTAAAATTCAACGAAATACAGACAGTAGAAAGCGAAAACTAGTCGATCAAGCAGAAAGAAGTTTGGAGTGTGTGTGGAAATTAATGTGATTATCCTATCAACTTCCTCTATATAGCAATAGCATGTAAGTAAAGCAATTTTATTTTGTTTCAAATACATATAATATTTTGTTTCACTTAGATGAAATAACATTTCACTTAGATGTTGCAATCACAGTCTAACTTTTTCTTTAAAATAATACTGTATTCGAAGAACTTTCATTTGCATGTTGCGCATTTTTCGCAGAAAAAACGCTTAAAATGCGTTGGTTTCCTGGGCGCCGCCCCGGACCCCGTTGGGGGAGCTTACAGCGCTCCCCCAGACCCCCTCAAATTAACTTAGAATTATACAGACTTTGTTTGTCTTTCTGTATAGGCTTCGTTAATATCTGCCACTGTCAGAACGTTCGAAACCCTGTACGTAGACCTAAACAATAAATCAGGATTAACTCGTAAGGGTTTGGTGAACGAAAACGAACATTTCGGCCTACAACGCTTTAAACCCAAACTTTTGACTTTCTTTATAATTTTTCCTCTGGATTTTTACTATCAACATATTATCAGTTTGTTCTTCTTGTAAATGGCTTCTTATAAAATATAAAATTCTGATGATTAAAAATGATCGTATTAAGTAGAATACATTAATCGACGGAACTCGACTAATTCTAGACTTAAGCCTAAACTCAAGTAGGCCCCTAATCCTCGTATTAAGCTTTGAGTAACTTATGTTAAGAAATAACGGATTAACTTTATAAACCCTGAATCATTTTCCATAGTCTGAGAATTCAAACTAAACGATAAACGATCGTAACTGAACTCATTGAAAAATTAAGAATAAATTCAAATAAATTTTGTAAAATTTTGTAAAAACTCCAACTGTGAACCTTTTAAAGTACTTGAAACAGGTTCTGTTACTCATTTAGGAAACTACTGATTAATTATAAGAGTACCAATTACAGGAATTATGTTTTTCCTTATATTTAATATAAAATTCATTTAATTCTTTAATTAGACAATAGGATTAACCAAAGAATAATGAATGAATGATCTTGTTGGTTTAGTAATGCTTGTTTTAACTTATGTAATAATAGTGATATTCAAATAAATGTGCATTCAGCTTTAACTTAAACGCAATTTTCAATTAATTAATTGTCTTTTATTTCAATAAATACAATGAATTTGTGTCATTGTTAATTGGTTACTTAAGTACTAAGGGGCTTTTTCCGAAATTTGGACTGTTTAAAAGTTTTTTGGAAAATAAGATATTTAATGTAAATTTTTATGCTAATTTCCAAAATGTAAGTCTTTTTTTTTTTTTTTGGAGAAATTATTATTTTAAAACTTACACGGTGTTCTAGTTTACGTATAGTTACTATTTTAAAAGTTATATGGTGTACTAGTTTACTTATAGTTACTGTAGAAAAATCTTTTGCATGTAAGGTATATATTGATTTGTCATATTGTTAATACTATTTCTGATAAATTTCAGTTTTTCTATAAATATTAGAGAACGTTAAAACTAACGAAAATATCACGACTTAACCTAACCAATCGTCAAGGGCGTACATTGTGCAATTAACCTAACTGGGCATTCAATTAACCTGATCTTTTCGGTTTGACGGCCTGTAATATTTTTTAACATTACTTGTTTTATATTGTCCAGTTTTAATCGAGGATTTGAAAAATAACATTCATGTTTTAGAGAAACAAATAGTGAGGCAGTTACACTTCCGGCCTTTGGGCAAAGCAAGCAAAGCGGCTGCTTTGGGCCCCGCGCTATTAGGGGCCCCGCAAATATATGAGTACAGTATAAAAAAATATTTGGTTTTGAGTAGTAAATTTAAATACCGCTTGTCATAATAACTCTTCATATACATAGTATTCCGTATTAATTATATATTTTGTTATATTTCAGATATCGACTGACAGTGATGCCTCCAAAGAGATTGCGAGATACTGCTTGGAAATATCTCAGCGCGTCATCAGAAGAGACAGCGTGAAGCGAAGCGGGAAATCAGAACTTGAGCGTATGTATGGGTCATTTGAAAAATTTCTAGAGAAACGCGATCCACAGACTGAAACTGAACAAGATGTGCCTGCGCCGTCACATGCATCATCATCAGCTTTGATAGATGAAAGTGAACTAAATATACCTGCGCCGTCACATGCGTCATCACCAGCTTTGATAGATGAAAGTGATATCCAGAGGGAAGAAGAACCCATGGATCAGACTCCAATTCTGCAAATCAGCCTCTGGATGCACTCAAAGAGCCAGGTTAATGGCTCTAGAAACTGTCAGCACAAAAGTCAGAGATTTACTAGTGAGTAAAGCCCACCACAGTGTGAGGAAGACTATAACTTTCCCAGAGGATCAATGGCCGCAAGTTTTTCAAAAAGTCATTACAAGAGACGGATCGAAAATGGAGAAGTTGGTATACGAAATGGCTGATTTATTCAATCTCTAAGAATCGGATATTTTGTTTCTGTTGCAAGTTATTTGGAAGCTCCAACAATGCCTTGGGGTGTGAAGGATTCTGTGACTGGGTGAATACTAGTTCCAGACTGTCTGAGCACGAAAGATCACAGGGCCATCTGAAGGCGACTCTCCAATGGATGGAACTCGAACAACGTTTGATCAAAAGTTGCACTATGGATCAACTCAGTCAGGAACGAATCAATACGGAGAAGCTTAGGTGGAAAAATTTGTTTGAGCGCTTCCTCGCCATTGTACAGTACCTCGTTGAACACAACATGCATTCTGAGGATCAGTAGATACAATCTTCAGACGGAATAATGGGGACATGGCAAAAACATGTGTTCAAGCCATCTCATTTTTAGGGTGTCTTCTTCTCAGCCTCAACCCATCGATGGTCAGTCTTCAGCAAGTATGTGAAAGAGTTCTCAGTGAAGCCCTTGAGCGAGACAAGATGGGAATGCCGTGTGCAAAGTGTCAAAGCTGTACGATAACAAGCTGTCGAGATGATGCACTTGTCGAAATTGCTGAAAAAGCAAAAGATCCTCAAGGAAGAAGCGAAGCAGAATCACTTTGCAAAGAGATTGAAGAATTTTAATTCATTGTTTGCTGTCATATTCTGGTATGACCTCTTTCAAGTCACTACGTGAGTAAAGATCTTCAGAGTGATTCAAAGCATCTGCAAGTGCCATCGAGAGTTTGAAAAGAACATGTAAGTGGATGAAAGAATATCGGGGGAGTGGTTTCAAAGTGCTGTAACAGGATGCCAAAGAGATTGCAGAGCAGCTTGAAATCGAGCCAGAATTCAAAACCACACAGGTCAGACGAAAGAAGATGTTTTCCTATGAAGGTCAAGAACCAGCCATTGAAGATGCTGAAAAAAATTTAAAATTTCTGTGTTTTAACGCAATTTTAGACACTGCCATATCCTCCCTGGAACGACGATTCGAACAACTGAGAGAACATCACTCAAGTTTGGCTTCATGTACATGTTCACAAAAGATATCCAAGACAGACCTACGTAAGCACAGCAAAGATCTCGAACTTGAACTGACCGCGATATTGATGGATCATGCTTGCTGAGGAAATGGAAGCCTTGAAACCAATTCTTCCAGAAGATATACAAAGTGATCCACTGAAGATATTGGGCTTCATCACTTTGAACAATCGTTCTGTGGATTTCCAGAATTTCACGATTGCATTGCGAATACTATTGACTATTCCAGTTACTGTTGCATTTGGGGAAAAAAGTTTCTCAAAGTTGAAATTAATAAAACGTATTTACGGTCGACGATGCTGCAGATCGAGTCAGTAACCTGGCGATCTCTCCATTGAAAACGACATTGCGAGAAACTGTAACTATACAGACCTCATTGCCGAATTTGCCACTATGAAAGCCAAAGGTTTCCTTGTGATCACATCCAACATAAAAACGATATTGTTGTTGAATCATTGTTCTTTTCTTTCAGTAAGCATGCACCCACTATGAGTAGGTAACTTAACCTTAGGGCCCCACTTTAAAAATCTCGAATTGGGCCCGCATTTGCTAGGGCCGGCCCTGGGCAGTTATATGCAATTTAACAAATTTAAATATATATTTTTAAAGCGTATTGGGATCTTTCTGGTTTGACTGCCGGCGGAAAAAACGAGTCATGGCTACGGGACCGTCAAATTTAGACTCCACCAACTGGTTTAGGTTAACTGAATGCTCAGTTAGGTTAACAGAATGCCCGGTTAGGTCAACTGTACGCCCTTGACGAGTGGTTAGGTTAAGTCATGATATTTTCGTTAGTTTACTGTCGAAACAAACGAAAATATCATGACTTAAACTAACCAATCGTCATGAGCGTACAGTTGACCTAAAACTTTAAGGGATTTTGGAATCTTAAAGCGTATATGATATTCTCTAAACTAAAATGTATAACTGCCTCACTATTTGTTTCTCTAAAACTGAATGTTATTTTTGAAATCCTCGATTAAAACTGGACAATAAAAAACAAGTAACGTTAAAAAATATTACAGGCCGTCAAACCGAAAAGATCCAATTAACCTAACCGGGCATTCAATTAATCCTAATCGGGCATTCAGTTGACTTAACCGGGCATTCAATTAACCTAACCGGGCATTCCAGTTGATCTGATGATGATACCTACTTGTGCGAATTCATGTGGCGACAGAAAAATAACGGTTGAAATCTATTCACACAAATACTTATGACATAAGCCAATATTGCTAAAGAATACAATAACTCTTATATTAGTTTTCAGTTGTATCGTTACAGTTTTTGACCTAATACAAAATTACAATAACAAATAACTTCTGAACCGCTCATTTCTCCGAAAAAGGACTTACATTTTTGAAATCAGGTAAAAATCTACATTAAATATCTTATTTTCAAAAAAAATCGGAAACAGCCCAAATTTCGAAAAGCTCCGTACTAAGTACCATATTTGGATCACCTGAAGATTAGGGACCCCAGCCTTCTTTAGTTAGCCTTATAATGCTAACTAACGAAAATATCACGACCTAACCTAACAATCGTTAGGTCAACTGTACGCCCTTGACGATTGGTTAGGTTAAGTCGTGATATTTTCGTTAGTTAGCCTTATAAAGTTAACTGAAGAAGGCTGGGGCCCTGATCTTTAGGTGATCCCTACATTTTTACAATTATGTAATTAGTATCTATCATTTACCGTATTTCCATCCTATTTCCCGAGTATAACGCGCACCCTAATTTTGAAGAGAAAATGTGGCATAAGTAATGCCCTGGATGGTACCGAGGATGACTTATTATACAAAGACAGTGAGAGTTCCAACACGGAGAGCATCAGTGATGAAGAATTTCGGGTTTCGAAGACAGCGCTGAGGATCATGAGGATAGCAGCAGTGATGATGAATAAACCATATGGCAGTTTGTTTCCATTTATTATTTTTATATTTAGGTTCAATAATAAAAATTTCCTTTTTCTTTTAAGTTGCATTTATAATGTTAAGAGTAAATACTGAATAACAGGAATATTTTTTTCCCTAAAGGTAATTGTTCAGTGTATAGTGCAAAAAATGTGCCACGAGACGATATACAGCCAAAATATAATAATACGACCATCCCTCCCCTACCAAAAATGTGTACCATCGCCGTATAACACGCAGGGTGATTTTTGGAGTATTTTGGGGGGAAAAAAAAAGTGCGCGTTATACGCCGGGAAATATGGTAAATTATACTCCTAATAATAACTTCATCATAAACCTTTCCAAATCTTAATTTCTAAAGATCCCTTCATAAAAGAACGTAAATTTAATTTCCTCAGATTTTAAGATCCAAAATTGCTCATCTTTGCCTTAAATGATGTTGTTTCGGTTCATGAAATGTATTTTATAAGCAGTTTTATTTCTTTATCGGTGTAGAGGGAGTCTCGAACGAGAACGAACTCTTGGTTCTTATGATTAATAAACTGTACGTCTAAAGCAATTTTGAATCATTCCGATCGTTAATCTTAGAAAGCCGGCGTGGCCTATTACAATAAAGCAAATTTGTTTTTTTCTGGAAATAATATCTTTTATTGTACGAAAGTTAATTTTTATGATTGTTCAGTAACAATTTGTTTAAATCAATTTATAAATGTAATTTTCAATATGGGGATTACGTTCACCCAACACTAATCGATATGCGTGTGCAAAAAAAAAAAAAATATATATACTGTATATATATATATATATATATATATATATGTAGTAAAGAATAAGAGGACGAGGAGATGGTACATGTTTATTTACAGACGTTTCAATTTCCATCATCAGTGACTCAAGAAATGAAAGCGGCAGTCGATTTTCGTCCATTTTCGGTAAATGTTTACCGAAAATGGACGGAAACCAACTGCGATATCATTTCTTGAATCACTGATGATGGAAATTGAAATTTCTGAAACGTCTGTAATAAACATGTACCATCTCCTCGTCCTCTTATTCCTCACTAAGTTCGGTTCTCCAAGAATAAACCCTTCACTATCAACAAGTTATATATATATATATATATAATATATATACAGGGCGTCCCAAAAAAATGTATACACACTTTAAATACTTATAAAGGCAGTGTTTATTAAAATACATTTCATTTTCAAATGTAATAGAATCTACAGACATTATTTAATTGTTTTGTCAACGCCTGTTTTCAAACTGACGTCCGTTCTGGTCCAGGCACTGCTGATAACGCGAAGCAATGGAATCGCAAACATCACGAAACATTTCGTTTGGTATTTGTGTGCATTCTCGTTCAATGGCTGCTCTCAATTCAGCGACTGTTGCAGGTTTTATAGCGTAGACTTTGTCTTTAAGTATCCCCATAAAAAAAAGTCTAGTGGTGTGAGGTCTGGTGAACGCGGAGGTATTCTACGAAACCCCTTCGTCCAATCCACATCCACATCGTGCCAAGTACCACTCGCAATACTCCACTCTTCGGTCCGGATCATCATCTTCATTAATAGCATGGACTAATCTTGGAATGTAACTTTTCCATTGACAGCGCTTCAAAATGCGTTGGACAGACGATTCTGAAATTCCTACCTCACGACTCGCTTGCCGCACAGATTTTCTTGGACTTTGGTGATACGTTTCCAGTACTCTTTCTTGCTTTGTGGGGCTTGTCGATGTCCGTGGTCTTCCGGAACGCTTCTTGTGGACATTCTGAACAGTTCCATCCGCTTCAAACTTATCTCTAATTCGAGTGATGGTAAGTCGCGTTGGTGGATCTGTTTGAAACTCCCTCCTAAACTGTCTTTGCACTTCAACTGCGTTTTCACACTTCCAGTAGCATTTTAGAATGAATTTCCTTTGTTCAAAGCTTAGTCTGACTGCCATTATTAATTCTAATGGGTTTAACTTGGAAAGAAAGAAACATCAATTGAGCTATCAGCTGTTAAAGTGTGTATACATTTTTTTGGGACGCCCTGTATATATATATATATATCAGTAGCGTACGCAAGGGGGAACCATGGGGTCTGGACCCCCATCCTTAAGAAATAAAACAAAAGTTTCATTTCGAGAGAAATGATAGAACGTTTTCTCATTAAGCAGTTTAATCATGTGGGAACTGGCAAATTATTTTCGCCACACACAAAGTATTCATTTATCATTATTATTAAAAATAAAAGTAAGAAAATGGCGCTTGCAAACTAATGCACACTCATTTCCCTCCAAAGAAGAGGGAAGAAGTTATCGAAAGTCTCAATTTATTTGTTCATTAGCCAAGTTTCTCAACTCGTCTTGATATGTTCATTTATGTCCACTGTTCGAGCCATAGCCTCAATTTAGCAATTAGTAGCGTTTGTGCTGCACGTCAGATTAAGCAGTGTATGACTCTTAGGGGAGATTTACCTTTTTTATAACGCACCGAAAAAACAACAAGCATTAATTAAGTCGATCAAAGAAGTTTTGCCAGAAACAAAAAAGAAAAACTTAAAAATTTGTAATAGAGCCTTAAATGAAGCAATAAGTGCTGCTGATGATCTTATTTCAATATTAAGTACAATAAAAATTGATTCAACAGAATTTGAAAGCATTTTCTCAGAAGCTGTTGGAATTGCACAGCAATATAATTTTCCAGTTGAAAAACCAAAGCTTCGAGGACGGCCAGGCATCGATTCTCCATCACCTAAAGAATATTATAGAAGCGATGTATTTTTACCATTATTAGAAAATATCCTGAACAGCCTTCAGCAAAAATTTTCAAATCATAAAATCAAAATGGAAAGCTTTCAATACATTTTACCAATACCGAATCGGAATGACGCTAATACATTAACAATTAATATTCATAATGTTGAACATTTATGCAATTTTTATCTAGATTTGCTTAAATGCAGTGGACAAAAACTTTATGTAGAAATAATACTTTGGCAGAAACACTTAAAAAAAAATTGCCATTAAATGCAAATAATATTTCATTCAGAGAAGTTTTCAAATTTTGTAATCAACAAGTTTTTCCGAACGTTTATAACCTTCTATGCATCCTTGTAACACTTCCGGTTACTCTGTGTGAAGCAGAAAGATGTTTTTCGACGTTAAAACGATAAAGAACTTATCTAATATCGACAGTATCTGAAGACAGATTAAATGGATTGGCTCTGATGTATATTTATAGGGAAACTAACCTGGATGTGGATTTAATAATTAAAGAATTGGCCAAGAAGCCAAGAAGAATTGACTTTATATTCTAAATAAAAATATGAGTCACTTTTTTGTTACTACTAATTAATTATTAATAATCAAATAAATATTATTTCAGCTTTTTTAACAGTGATTTTCATTTTTGTTCATTAATAATAGAAGCTATATATATTAGGGCCCTGCGAATCACAATTTTTTTCGAATCGAATCTCGAATCAAATCATCACAAACAATTCAAATCGAATCGAATCTTGAATCAAATCATCCCAAACAATTCAAATCGAATCGAATCTCGAATCAAATCATCCCAAACAATTCAAATCGAATCGAATCTCGAATCAAATCATCCCAAACAATTCAAATCGAATCGAATCTCGAATCAAATCATCCCGAACAATTCAAATCGAATCGAATCAACTGGTACACGTATAGATGAGAGTGTTTCTACACACAATTAGTAATAAGCATAAGATTAATTAAATCTTCTTGAGAACAAAGGACACAGTAAATCCTTCTAAAAAAAATGTATTAAGTATTTGATCATGAGGAAGAACAATGGTATTAAAGGATGATAAAAGTGTTATTGCACAAGAGATTGGTCTCATTATATACAATGAATTATAATCTAAGTAAAAAGAAAAGTGTTTATTTACGAAAGTGTTCTTCAAAACAACATCACGGATGTTGTTTACCAGACTTACTGGAGATTCGAAAATATCGAATCGGAGCCCAAGCTAACGAATCAAATCGAATCCTCTCTACCGATTCGAAATAAAATCGAATCTTGAAGCTTCGTGTGGCCCTAATATAGGATATATATATATACACAGCAATTCCTTGACTAACACGTGTTAGCCAAAATCGTGTTAGTCAAGCACGAATTTCCCATATGAAATAATGTAAAAAGTGAGGTTGCGTTCCAAGTCCCAATGCGATAGAGAAATTTATATTTTTACTCCTTCATTATGACTATATTTTGGTTACTGCTTTTGTTTTTACTTATTTTTATGTATATGTTATGAGTGAAAGTTATTTAGAGAGGAAAGAAACAAGGATAAGGTAAGTTAATGTAAAAGAATATTGTAGTCTGGGAACAGCATAAAGAAAAAAACGGGTCAGTACAGTGCAATAAAAACAGTAGAAACTTTTATATTGTCCTCGGGAATAACTTGCAAACAAATTGTTCTTTGTAAATAATTAATACTTAAATTTTTTTGTTTTTAACTGGGCAAATAGTTTGTTGCTAAAGCCATCACTTGCCATTTTTAAAACTTTTTACAATTTTTTTTACATAAAAAATCTAATGAAATGCATGTGCACTAATATTAATTTTTACGTAAATACATTTATGTTATTTCATAACATCATTAATGTGATTAATTAATAAATTATAATGTGGATTACTGTAAAAAATTCGGTGTACAAGTCGACGTGGTGTATAAGTCGACCAAGATTTTGGTTAGAAATTCGTGTTTCAAGATATATCCTTTGTATAAGTCGATCCCCACTCCTCCACTACCAACCAACCAACCAAGTTTACAAGTTTAGTTTACCGCTGCTGCTGCATCAGTTTACCGCTGCTGCTGCATCAGTTTACCACCACCGCCTTACGCATTAGTTACCCATAATTTTACCGCTATGGAGCCTCCGTCAAAGCGAATGAAGTATGATGCT
Source organism: Bathynomus jamesi (assembly GCA_023014485.1). NCBI lineage: Eukaryota > Metazoa > Arthropoda > Malacostraca > Isopoda > Cirolanidae > Bathynomus > Bathynomus jamesi. The sequence goes on along the minus strand of JAJOZX010006642.1, from coordinate 69,562 downwards.
GGCTTTAAACTGAAAGTAATTGCTTATGCATGTGACAAATAACAGTGCTGCAGCAAGAAAATTTGGAATTAATGAAAAGTTAGTGCGAGACTGGAAAAAGAATCAATGTGTTTTAAGTGAAATGCCAAAGTCTAAATGTGCGTTACGAGGCAAAGCTTGTCAATGGCCTGCATTAGAGGATTACTTAGCAGATTGGATAAATGAAAATCGTGAAATTGGGTTAGCTGTAACGCGACCTAGCATACGTATGCAGGCACTTAAGTGGGCCCGATCACACCCAGATGAAAGTGAAGACTTTAGGGCAACAGTGAGTTGGTGTGATCGTTTTATGAATAGGAAGAATTTAGTATTACGGCAGAAACTAAGATTGCACAAAAATTACCTAGTGACCTAGAGAATAAAATTGTAAATTTCCACAGGTTTATTATTGGACTGAGAAAACAGCAAAATTTCCAGCTAAGTCAGATTGGTAACATGGATGAGACCATGCTTTTTTGATATGCTATCAAATAGAACAGTACACTCTAAAGGTTCCAAGACAGTTTTAATAAAAAGTACAGGACATGAGAAAACAAAATTTACTGTGGTATTAAGTTGCCTTGCTGATGGCACAAAGTTGAAACCAATGGTGATTTTTAAAAGAAAGACAATGCCACCATTGAAGTTTCCAGCAGGCGTGTTTGTTCACGTTCATGAAAAAGGATGGATGGATGAAAATGGAATTCATTTATGGATTGAAAATGTATGGAATCGGCGCCCAGGCGGATTGCGTGAAAAATCAATGTTATGGGATGCATTTCGAAGCCATTTAACAGATAGTGTTAAAAAACATTTACAGAGCAATAAAACTGAATCTGTTGTTATTCCTGGAGGTCTAACGTCTGTGCTTCAACCTCTTGATGTATGCATCAATAAGCCATTTAAGGACAAAATGCGTATGCAATGGAATAACTGGATGGCTGAGGGCGAAAAGTCTTTCACAAAAGGTGGTAATATGCGTGCCCCATCGCTAGATGCTTTATGCAAATTTGTGATAAATTCTTGGGAAGCCATTGGAATTGAAATTGTTCAAAAATCATTCAAAAAATGTGGGATTAGTAATCAAATGGATGGGATGGAAGATGATTGTTGTGGAGAGATAGTGATAACGAAGAAGATGCAGTAAACAATTTAAGCGATTCCAATTCAGATTCAGATACATATGGCGACCTTGATCCTAATCCTAACTAAATTTTTAAAGTTTTTTATTGTCTTTTAACCTTTTAACTGTGTTTTTAATAAATAAAGTGTAATTCAATATCTGTATTTGAGCTCATCCTTGATCATGTGCACCAGTTTACCTCTCTTGGATTAAGGTTCTGATTTCATACTTGTTGTATAAGTCAACCCTAAAATTTAAAGATATTTTTTAAGGCTTTAAACATCGACTTATACACGGAATTTTACGGTAATTTAGAATACGGCATATAACATGTGTAGTGTCTTAAGGCATAATTTTGAGTTATATGCATTTTGAAATGTAAATAACATTATGTTGCCCGCAGCTTATATGCTTTTTACAATGTGGCCCACGGCTTTATAAGGGTTTAGACAGACCTGTCTTAGAGGATGCTACTGATTGCATGGGTATGAATGCGCGACCGAGTCAACTCGCCTCTTCCATTTTCTTCCCCTCGCTTCCTCTCGCCCATAGCCCCATACCACACTCGTGCAAAAATTAGTTAGTCAAGGACTAGCCCTATTTCAGAATTCGTGTTAGTCAAAGTCGTGTTAGCCAAGGAATTACTGTATATATACATATATATGTCAGTGGCGTACGCAGGATTTTCCTGACGGGGGTCTAAATTTTCGTTTTATTCTAAAGAAGTTATTATTTTTGTCTTTAATATTTTTCATACGAATTAATTATCTGCAATCAACTTTTTTCATTTGCATATATATATATATATATATATATATATATATATATATATATATATATATATATATATAAACTGCGCCGAATTTAGTATACACATTAAGGGAGAACCAGGGAAGCTTTTAATAACACATCGGCCCCTCCCAGTCCATCCACCTTGGTTGTGTTTCGGGGGACTTCTGCCCTTGTGCAGCGGGCATTCTAGTAAACAGGGTGTCCTAGAAGTCCTTGCTAACCTTGTTTGGGTTGCGTGGGTCGATCTTTCTTCACACGAAGGTCAAGCTGGTGGCCCCGCCTCTAACTCCTGCCTCAAAGGCTAATATCATGTTGTATGTTATGGGGTACAACGTTCGGGACACCCTGGATATATACATATACAGTATATATACTAGGGGCACTCAATATATTTTTCCCCACCCTTTTTCCTTAGCTAAAAAATGGGCCATGGGGCTGAAACGTCTTTTGGGCCGTAAGTTTGAACTTTCTGCGCTTCACATTACCGGATTTTTCCAGTTTGAACCTCCCCTCTTTGTATAAAACCGCTTTCAAACGCCCTTGTATAAACCCGATGGTTAACGCAGTTTCGAAAATGGCGTCGTAAACAGAGAGCTGTTATCGAGTTCTTAACCGCAGAGAAGGAAACAGTTGGAAAATTCACAAACGTCTACAAAACGTTTACGGAGATGCTGTTGTTGATCGAAGCACAGTTGGACGCTGTTCTAAACGTGTAAGATCATCGGAGAGAGGGAGAGCCAGCCTCGATGATGAGCCACGCAGCGGTTGCCCGGCATCGGCTGTGACATCTCACACTATGAAACGTGCTAACAGCATCATTCGATCAAATCGGCGCGTCACATACAAGGAGCTATCATTGGAGCTAGGAATTAGTGAAGGAAGTGTGAATACGATAATAATTCAGCAACTGGGATACTCAAACGTGTGTTCACGGTTTGTTTCTCCCCACCTGACTGAAGATCACAAAGTCCAAGGAAAAGAAATTGCTTCTGAGTCGTTGGTTCGATAAGAGACAGAAGGGATGATTTCCTTTCACGAATTGTGACGGGATGAGACTTGAGTATACCACTTTGAACCTGAAACAAAACGCCAATCCATGGCGTGGCATCACGCAGACTCCCCACGCAACAAAATGTTCAAAATGGCTCCCTCTGCAAGAAAGGTTATGGCTACCATCTTGTGGGACATAAAAGAGGTGATTCTGGTGGACATTACGAAGAAAGGACAAACAATCAACTCAGAGGCATGTATTGCTACTCTTCAGAGACTCCAGAGACGTATAAAGCGAGTTCGACCGGAGAGAAAACTGGAAGACGTCCTTCTGCACGATAACGCAAGACCACACAACAGTTTTCAAACAAGAGAGGCCATTACAAAAATGCGCTTGACTGTGTTACCCCACCCTCCATACAGCCTGGATCTGGCACCTTCAGACTTCCATTTGTTTGGGCCAATGAAGGATGCTATTCGTGGAAGAAAGTTTCAGAGTGACGATGAGGTTGTTGAGGAGGTTAAGTGGTGGCTCCAGCGGAACCCAGCGGACTTTTACCAGCAAGGAATAAAGGCTCTTATTTCGAGGTGGAGGAAAGCCGTAGAAAAGAATGGTGATTATGTCGGAAAATAAAAACTTGTAAAAAAGGTATGTAACTACTTGTGTACAAAATTTCTGGAACTTACAAGGAAACTTGGAAAGAAAAAAAAGGTGGGACAAAATATATTGAGTGGTCCTCGTGTATATATATATATATATAATATATATATATATATAATATATATATATATATATATATATATATATATTCTGAGTTCATTCCCATATATATATATATATTTTTTTTTTAGTTCAGGAAGAACCGATTCGCCTCTATTTAAAGGGCATATCTCAGCGGAAAATCAAAGAAAAAGTGAGAGGAAAGACAGAGGAAAAAGAAAGGGTGGAGGGGACAGTCGAAGTGGAAAAAGACCAAGGATGACAAGGACTGCAGGGTCGAGCCCCATCATCCTTGGGTGCTAGGGCCGGGAGGGCGCACGTGAAACCTCCAGGAACAAGCACGTACAAACGAGCACAAAGAGCACTCAAGAGCACGAGCTTAGAACCCCCTTGCGGGGTTATATATATATATATATATATATATATATATATATATATATATATATATACTGTATATATGCACATCGAATTACAAGCTTTAAAGAATTCACCGGTCTGCATGAAAATCGATTTCTTTATTTTGAGTTGTGATTCTGAAGCAGTTCGCTGCGCTGAATTCAAAAATGCTACTAGTTTTTTTTCTATCACCCACAGTTTTAAAGTTATTAGCAAACAATTTTGGGGCGTTTTATAATTTTTTACCTTTTTTTATCTTTAATTAATTTCGTTTTTTCATATTTTTCAGATAGATAATTCTAACATTACGTCTTTAAAATTTTAATAATGGCTTCTAGAGGATGTACCCATAGTCCAGAAATATTTTGTTATATTTGTGGTCGGTATGTTGTTGTAAAACAAAGGACAAATGTAACGACCTTCATTAAGAGAGCTTATCATGTTTATTTTGGAATTAAATTAGGAGATCAAGACAAAAGTTGGGCTCCACACAAGGTTTGTCTTACGTGTGTTGCGGCACTAAGGAATTGGAGCAAAGGTAAAAAGAAAAGTTTGCCATTTGGGATCCCTATGGTATGGCGCGAGCCTAGAAACCATACCGACGACTGCTACTTCTGTTCTTGCAATGTTAAAGGTTATAATGCAAAGAATAAAGAGAGCCTTCAATACCCAAGTCTTCCATCTGCAATAAGGCCGGTACCCCATGGTCCAGAAGTTCCTATTTGCCGCCCACCCGAGAGTCTGGATCAATACAATTCAGATTCTGATTCAGCTCCAAATCCAGACAATGATGATGTTTATGAACAGCCAACAGCTGACCGAGATCCTAAACCATTAACCCAAGCCGAACTAAATGACTTAGTCAGGGATTTGAATCTGCCTAAGGACTCTGCAGAACGTTTGGGGTCTAGATTGCAGAACAATTTATTGGCATCCGACACATACTTCGCTTGGTAAAGAAGGTAAATATATTTTGTTTCTTTCAGTTATTTTTTATTCTTTCATAAACAAGCAATATGCTTGTCCAAGAGCTAGGAGCTATTTAATTCTGCTTTAATTAGGTTTTACTCTATCACCTAAAGACCGTGCTACAAGGGGTGTTGTAATACCTCATCTGTCCCCAAATGTTAACCACCCATTGATGGGAGGGGAGAGAGTATTTTGCTGGGAACGGGACTGGTTGTTATATATATTTACCCTACATTATTATGTAAGCGTTACTGTAGTCTATAACAACAAAATTTATGGTTTAGTATGTGCAATCCAATGTTGGTCTCGATAAGATGGTTCACATTTGGGGATAAATGGGGGATTTATGACACACCCTGTAGTAAGAAAACCATACGTGATAGGGAAAAACTAACTATATTTTTGAGATCAGCGCACTCAAATTATATAGAATCACCAACTAGTTTGTAAAAATCGATCGACAAGTTTTCAAATGTGTACTGCTGGAATCTATTGCAAATATTATTATTATTATTATTATTATTATTATTATTATTATTATTATTATTATTATTAGCAGTAGTAGTAGTAGTAGTAGTAGTAATAATAATGTTATAATGTTTCAGACCAACAAAGACCCTAGGATCCACTCATGGCTGGTCTACCTAACTGTGTTCGTAATTGTGTATTGTGTATGTCCTCTGTGGTGGCGGAGGGGACCTACAATTTTACGTGGGTTCCGAACCACAAGAACATAAGAAATTTATGTAAAAACTGCCTGTACATTGGCAACGACTAATTTTTACGAAACTAAATAATTATCAGTTTAAAACTAATTAATTATCGATTTAAAACTAAAGATAGAATCTCTGGATCCAGAGGATCAAGTCATAATAGACTACTATCCACAATTATGTTATACTCTATATCTATTTATAACCGACATGCAAATATATCAGATCCAAAGGATCCAGTCAATTTCATTACGGTATCCATCCAACCAAAAATAAGTCACGATCCATATCGATTGCGGACCAAGTCAAAATTTACCACCATATACATTACAATATATATACTTAGGAGGAAAAGTGTAGGTGTGGCTGTAAAGACTGTACAGTAATGTAGAAATGTGTGTGCACCCATTTTGGGTCTCCCATTTAAAGGTGTTTGTGGGGCAAGTGAAGATCATGAGTTTTTCAATACCTCACAGTACTATGGGGGGCACCGCTCGGCAGAGGAATCTCTTTAAATGGGGTGTGTAAGGACAGAGAGTATCCCCTAACCCAAGATGCTGCCTCCCTATATCCCACAACACTTGTGTTGAGCTGTGGGATCTATCCCCACAAAGCCTTAATTTTACTACCTTAAACTATACCCAATCTATCAACATATGCGTCTAATCGATTTTTAAACATATTTATAGACGTGCTACTAATTACTTCTACCGGCAAACTATTCCAGCTAATTACTATTCTGTGCGTAAAAAAGTTTTTGGCAACTGTTGTCTCGAACCTTCTACTTGTCAACTTACACCCGTTATTTCTAGTCCTATTATATTGAGATATTTCGAAAAAGCTATCTCTATCTATGTTATCGAAGTTCGAACCCATTCATAATTTTGAACACCTGGATTAGATCACCCCTTAGCATCCGAGTCTCGAGTGTAGTCAATTTTAACTCCTTAAGCCTATCCTCGTACGACTTTGACCTAAGCGACGGAATCATCTTAGTTGCTCGTCTTTGAACTCTTTCGATTTTGTCTATATCTTTGCGCATATGCGGATTCCAAAATTGAATCGCGTACTCCAAATGGGGTCTAACTAATGATTTATAAAGAGGAGCTATAATATCGCGCGATTTGTACTCAAAATTGCGGGCTATAAAACCTAACACTTTGTTCGCCTTATTGACCGCTGCTGTACTTTGTTTCGCTACTTTTAAATCACCAGTGACTATAACTCTTAAATCTTTTTCCTGCTCTACGCTTGTTAACTCTTTCCCTGACATACTCTACGCAAAAATACCGTTACGCGAACCTATATGCAAAATTTTGCATTTATCGACGTTAAATCTCATTTGCCATGTGACTGATCAATCAACGATTTTATTCAGATCTTCCTGGATTTTACCTCTATCTTCGTCATTAATCGCCCTACCACCCAGCTTCGTCTCATCCGCAAACTTTGAAACTGTACTGACTAAGCCGACATCTAAATCGATAATATATATAAGAAAAAGCAAGAGGCCCAATACAGAACCCTGAGGAACGCCACTCGCTACACTAGCCCAACACGACTCCGCTCCATCAACGACCACCCTCTGTTTCCTACCTCGCAACCACTCTTCTAGTCAATTTATTACTACCGCTGAATCCATGAGCCTTAGTTTTTTCAATGAGTCTTTTGTGCGGCACGGTGTCAAACGCTTTTTGAGAATCTAAATACACTACATCAACCGCCCGATGTCTATCGTAAACGTCAACCACGCTTTGGAAAAATTCTAAAAGATTAGTTAAGCAAGATTTGTTTCGCCTAAAACCGTGCTGGGTATTTCTAACTAGTTTATGTAATTCTAAGTGTTCGACTATACGATCCCTAATTATTGATTCCAGTAGCTTACCTACAACAGACGTTAAACTGATTGGCCTATAATTTCCCGCCGCACCTTTATCGCCTTTCTTAAAGATAGGTGTTACGTTTGCCAACTTGAAATTATCTGGCACGCACCCCTCAGAAATAAACGCATCAAAAATCTTTGTTAGCGGCACAACAATGCTATCTTTTAATTCTTTTAGTTGTATGGGATATATGGAATCCGGCCCCGGTGATTTACGCGTTTTCATTTTATCAATATAGCGCATTACCTCCCTTCACTAACCACTATATTATCCAAAATATTACCATTATCAAAAGGTATTATGTCTATGACCGTAGTGATATTCGTTACATCTTCTATAGTAAAAACTGACGTAAAAAATTCGTTTAGCAAGGTAGCCATTTCCTTGTTTTCAGAAACTAGATCTCCGTTTACATTTTTCAAAGGCCCCAAGACACTTTTACTGGATTTATATTATTGACGTATTGAAAGAATCGCTTGGGGTTTTCTTTACCGTCACGAGCTATGGAGATTTCAAATTCGCGCTGGGACTTTTTATTACACTTTTCGCTTCACGCCTTAGAAATATGTAGTTGTTTCGTAACCACAAATTGTCTTTATCGCACTTATGTAGCCTATAAGCCCTATCTATACTCTTTATAATGTCTCCTACTCTAGAAGTAAACCACAAGGGCTTGTTGTTTACTTTCGCACGCTTAATTTTGTACGGTACACATTCCTCATTTATAGTCCTAAATACTGTTTCGAACGATTTCCACATTAGTTTTGCGTTGGAGTTCCCCATTACATTTTCCCAATTGACGTGTGACAATTTATTTCGAATTTACTAAAGTCTGCGTGCTGGAAGTTAGGAATTTTAGTCGAGTTAGTGGTTTCGAGTGACTTACTGAGAGGACAAACTCTACCATATTGTGATCGCTATTGCTTAACGGTTTTATTACTTGAAGATCAGTAATTAGCTATCATCCGTAGTTATTACTAAATCTAAAATACTGTCCAACCTCGTAGGTTCCCCAACCTTTTGAATAAGAAAGCTATCTCGAGAAAATTAACTAAACGATTACCTTCCGCGTCTCCCTGCATTGTATCGTAATTTACGTTAGCGCAATTAAAGTCACCCATAACTAAAGCCTGCTCACTACCGATTATTCTCTTTAGTTCACGATATAACGCTTCGTCCGTATCAGCGTTTGATTAGGGGGCCTATATAGAAACCGCAACAATAAGTTGAAATCGTTCAATTTTAGTTCTGCTATAGTCGAATCTATCGGTTTTGGAATTGTGTGCTTTACTTCTATAACGTTCGCAATATTATCTTTGAATTACAACATAACACCGCCTCCTCGCCTACCTATTCTGTTTTTAAACAAAAAGTCTATAACCTTTAATTTGATACTCCCTACAAAGTCACGAGTTTCAGTGCTAAGCCACGATTCATTTATCGCAATTATATCATAGTAGTAGTAGTAGTATGAACAATTTTATAATAATTAAATAATAATCTAATGGTTAAAACAAATTTTTTTTGTGCTTTTCTCTTGTCTCTAAGCAGAGCTGGACACGATTTCATGTTGCTATTCATGAATTCGTCGAGAATTCGTACATTGCTTGCATAAAAAGCGTTAAAGTCTGCTCCAAACTCCATGCAAACTCTTTTCGGAAGCTATACACCGAAATTATATATGTGCATTATCTATTTTTAATATATATATAGGGTGGGGCACGGGAATCAAGTGTTTTTTGAATAGCTAGTAATCGGCCATTAGGAATGGGAGGGGCGTGCGGTAGGTAGCATTCCATTCCTGGGTTCATAGCATTTAACTTTAACTAACACTCACCTTTATCTTTCAGGTGCCATCATGGAGCAGTGGACGTTAGAACACCGCATGTTCGCGTATGATCATTTTGTTAGGAGTGGCGAGTCAGTGACAGCAGTTCAGCGTGCGTTTCGCCGCAGATTCAACATTCATCGAAATGACTCTGTTCCCGCTCGTGACACAATCTTACGTTGGGTTAACAATCTTCGAACAGGAGGCTCAATAATGAAAACAAAACCGAAGGGGCCGCAACGCACTGTGCGTACTCCAGAGAACGTTGAAAGGGTCAGACAAGCGATGTTGCAAAGCCCAGGCCGCTCTGCTCGGAGACATTCAGCTGCACTCGGAATCAGCAATCGTACTGTTAGACGGATTTTGCATGAAGAATTACATTTTCACCCATACAAGTTAGCGATGGTGCAGGAATTGAATGTAAACGATTGCCCCAACGACTGAATTTTGCACAGGAAATGCTTGCACTTTATGAGCAGAATGAAAACATGATGGTGGTAATGAGTGATGAAGCCATTTCCACCTTAATGGGGCCGTCAACAATCAAAACTGTCGGTATTGGGCTGCTGAAAATCCGCGACAACTCCATGAAAACCGCTGCATAGCCCTAAGGTTACAGTTTGGTGCGCGGTGGGAAAGTTTGGCGTCATCGGTCCCTATTTCTTCGAACAAAATGGGGTTACCGTTACCATAACATCTGGGCGTTACATTGAGATGGTGAACACCTTTTTCATCCCTGAGTTACGAAGAAGGCGTATTGCTCGTCGACATTTGTGGTTTCAGCAAGATGGGGCCACGCCACACACGCCAGAGCGTCAATGGCTGTTCTTTGCCCCCTGTTTCCCAACCATCTCATTTCGAGATTGGTGACATTGCATGGCCCCCTCGGTCCCCTGACTTGTCCACATGTGACTTCTTTCTATGGGGGTACCTCAAGTCACGTGTCTACGAGGACAAGCCCCGTACATTAGATGCATTGAAGGAAGCGATCCGTCAACAAATCATCCAAATCAACAGAGACCTGCTGGGAAGAGTGGAGGCCAATTTTCGTAAACGCCTTCAACAATGCGTCGACGGCCAAGGACATCATATGCCAGATATAATTTTCGGTACATGATTATTATGACATGAAATGCTATGTTCTTACGAATGTTGTTCTACCAATATATTTTCTTTACAAAAATAAATATCATTTTCCTGATTATTCCAAAAACACTTGGTTCCTGTGCCCCACCCTGTATATATATATATATATATATATATATAACTGCAATGACCACGCAGTATATTAATGTATAGAAACGACGTAAGTATAGAGGAGTGTTCTGCACACGAGGAAGAGAAATAACGAACAAATGAAAAATGAGGTAACCGCCCGGGAATCGAACCCAGGATCTTCCGATTGCCGGTCAGATATACTATCCACTACACCACAGGCCTCGATCAGTCAGAAGTCGTAATTCTCCTACATAGGGCAGAAACCAATGCCTTGAGAGGGCGCCCTCGCAAATCGTGAATATGTACATTTAACTGCAATGACCACGCAGTATATTAATGTATAGAAACGACGTAAGTATAGAGGAGTGTTCTGCACTGTAGTAATGCTTAGTTAAGAATATTAATTTCTGTTAAATTAAATAAGAAAATGTTTAATATAAATTATTTACGAAAAATTGTGAAATTGTTTAAAATGGGTACAGTTGGCAGTCCTGAATGGAGCCCAAAGAGCGGACTACCCATAAGGGAGTCAGTCTTGAGGCAACGCGTTACGCGTAGGTTGACGAAATGTAACGTAAAGTTAATTAAGTGGTGTCCCTCTCCGACCTAAATTATTATAATAGAATTTCATACTCGCATACCCCTAACTTAACTAAACCATTTTCGAATAATAAAACGTTCATAAGTGTTAAAAAAGAGTATTAATATACCCCCTTCCCCCTTTGTTTTGTAACGGTCTTTCAGAGTCAGGTCTAGGCGCGCTACCATGATATTTATACGATACGGCAAAAAGAGTGTAGAGAAACAAAGTGATAAATGAAAGAAAGAGCCGATAGAGAATAAATAGAGATATAGTAAAGTAGAAAGAAGCGTAAATAAAAATGAAGAAAGTAAATTAATAAAGCGACACTACATCTGGTGGCTAGCGGCGGTCTATTATATATTTTGTGAGGCTTACCCACGTGATAGTATTTGATTAAAATTCTTCAAAACCGGTATAATAACCAATAGCGTTAATGAATATTTTATTTCGATTATTAAAATATCTAAATGCAAAGTTATCTGTTTGCAGGCAAATTTCGAATTCATTCCTTAAAATTTCATTGTAAATAAAATTTAAAATGGCGCTTCGCCTTCGCATCCTGATAGCGTCCCTGACAAACTTCGCGCCTAAAAATTTAATTTGTTTTTTTTTCTTTCTTTTCGTGGGAGTTCGTTGGAAATTCCCTTTGTCCCATTTTTCATCGTCCAGTTCCGTTGCTTTTCGTTTGTCCGACTCAATATTGCGAGTCATTATTACGTTAAATTTCGTTCATTCGGTTGGAGAGGATAGTTTTGAAATTATCGTGCTGCCTGAAGACTCAATTTTTTTTTTTTTTCATCTCTTCCACTGTATGCTGTTTCAGCTTACCTTTTTACTTTGTTTAAAATTTTTGAAATTAGTAGTAATTGTGATATAAAAATAGCGATTAATATAGAAAAAATTTGTACGTAAGTAAATTGTTAGTTTAAATACAGTGATACACATTTTATATGGTCCTTTCAAAATGTTTTAGCGAAAATTTGTGAGAAATTTTCTGGGTTTCATTAGCAGATTTTTGATTATATTTCGATTGCCTGTATATAATAATAGGATTATTTTGTTTATATAGATTTACGGGCTTTTTGCTTCGCTCGCTTCGCGCTATATAGGTTAAGTTACAGTTAATTGACAGTCGAAAGGTAATCTTAAACATATTAAATTTGTCAGATTATAAGTCGCCGTATAGGATTGTGTAAATTTCAAAATAAGCAGAATTCGTTTAACTGAAATAGAGAAATTGTGTTGTGAAATTTTTATAAGTTTTTTTTTATTTTTTATATACTCATTAATTATATACTCATTAATTATATACTTACTTATTAACTAATACGTATTTATTAGTTATATATATAATTACATATATTTATATACTCATAAACTTTGGTAGGTAAGTTGATTATTTTTTCTCCTCTCTCTGTTTCTTTCGTTCATTTCACGACAATTCCGACATATTTGGTAAGATGGCTATTGTATTGTACTGAGGGATTTCTTGTAGGCCTATCGTAAAATATTGTTCGGAGATTAACCGTTACTACGGTATGTCTATTGAGTAGTAAATTTTTAGTTATTTAACAAAATTTTAATTGGTTTAACATAAATAAGCATAGGATTTTTCTTTAATAAGCACAAATGTTATGCATAAAATTCTAAATTGTTCTTTCCGCGCATAACATTGAATTTATTAATTATAGGCCTAAAAGCGGCAGTAAATTTTATTTTTATTTTGGCGGCCAATGTGAGTTACGGTACACATTTTACTAAATCTGGATATTATAATTTTTTTTGAATTACAGAAATTTGTGTAGAAAATTCTTTTCATATATTTTCTTTACGTTTTATAAATTCATTCAATAATCAATTTTATTTGTACAGGTAGGCCGATTTTTATTTTTCTTTCCAGTTCAATGACAATGGTAAAATTTTTAGTTCAAATTTAGATTGTATTCTAAAAAGGATGTTTTAATTTGATATTTTAATTTGGGTATTAGAAATGAAAAATGTCTTTTTTTTAGTTCGAGCGTTTGCATGGAAAATATTACGAAATTATGTTAGGATATAATGCAAGTTTCATTCGGTTAGGGATATTTGTATAGAGGTTCGCTTACAAACAAAGCGACCGCTCTTAATTATGCAGTGTTGTTTTGTTTACAGTGGATTGCGTGTATTTTTTTAGTGCATATGATCTATTCTTATTTAGTATAACTATGCAAATTTGTAGTTTCACTTGGAAACGATAAATTACTGAGATTTTTGTGATTTGCAAACCATACTGGGGTTTCTGTTGAAGGAGAGAGTTGTATCTCAGATGTAATTTGCTAATTGCGAGTTCAATTCGTATGAAATTTGACGTTTCAAGTTGGAATTACTGTATTAAAATAATTTTTGGTAGTAATATTTAAATTTTTTTTACTTTTTAATAACTGTTTAGAAAATTATTATTGTTTAAACCTTCAGTCGGAGTTAACTAATGCAGTTGAAACATTGACTCAAGTGTACACTCGGAAATGGAGCCTTCTAGATAGCCAGTAACGTTTTTGTGGCGTCTTTGTGTGCTCCTCCTCAAAGCAAGAGGGTTCATGATTGTCAGATAATGGATGACATGAAGTTTCTGGGGTTCATTTTTGTCTTTTGTATTTAAAAGTATCGATGTGATTTCTGACGGTAGTTTGAACAATAATAGTTCTTAAATTATACTAACAGTTACTATGTATGGGCGCTTTTATATTTATACTGTACAATTTTGTTTAGCGTTTTATGACTTTTTTTATCTTCTCTGCTGTAACTGCTATAAGTGACCTTATTGGTAGCTAGATTTGAATAAAAATTTTGCGAAATTTTGAGATGTGTAATTTTTTTTTCTTTCCGTGAATTTGGCCAGAGCAAATGTGTAGATAGTATTTCGAAGTGAACTGTCGAGAAAATTCGATAAATTAAAAATGAAATGATAAGCAGTACAGAAACGTTTCGAATAAACTTTTTTTTTTCAAAATTGCAAAGGCTCGGTTTGGGAGTCAACCAAGTTGAATCCGAGTTCCATCAAGTGAGTTTAGTCGACCGGATAGGTGATCGATCACCAATGAGAGAGAGAGAGAAGAGAAACCAAATGGCGCATGGACTTGGCGCAGGATGGTTTCGGAAGCGAAGAGAGAGAAGAGAGGAACCGAATGCGCATGGACTTGGCGCAGGACAGTTTCGGAAGAGAAGAGAAATTTACGTGTGCAGGGTCTTGGCACACGAAAGTTTCGATCGAAGATGGTCTACTGGTATTTTTCGGGCAGTAGCTGGTCACGCTGCTCGAATGCTTCGCTAAATATGTATCACAGCGCGCGGTAGACAAGCCACGAGAGCTTGAACGGGTGCCTACGACTGTACTGTCCATACAGACATACAGTAGGTTCGTTGGGAAACGGCCTACGGCGGAGTCATCGTTTGATTGTTGCCAGTAGAAGAGTCTTTCAGCTGGACGTAGGAAGAGCAGCGTTCACCGACAAAAGTGGAGATGAGACAAGGCGAGTTTCTTCATCGACTTCTAGAATTGCAAATTCCGTCCAATTCCAGCGCGTGGTCCCGCTTTCAGATATCTCCCCCCCTGATCCTTTTAGAATTGGACGTCTCTTGTTTGTTTTTTTCGCCATTGGAGAGAGAGCGGAACCATTATAGCGTGCTGCCCTGTTGCATATTGATTGATGCAATCCCTTGCATTCTAGCGAAGTGAGCAGGAGAGCTGCGATTGAAAATTGAAATCCGTTGTCAGCGTGCGGAGTGTCATCTAAACAACGTCCAGCAAATTAATGTACTGATTATTATGTAATGAAATTGTAAGTGAAAGGGTGCGATTATTGCCCATAATTGTTGTGTTTTTCGTGAAATAGTATGTGCGCTCTTGGTCAGTATTTTATGTAAACTTTTTCTTATATTTTTTCTATGTTGCCCTGATAGTAACTGTATAACTATACAAATAATTGTTTCGAATGTAAAGCGATCGTTGATGAGGAATCGCGGGAATAGATTGTGAACTTGGGATTTGTGTAGCCACTGTAAGAAAATACAATATATGTATGGAATTTGTCATCCTAATTATTTCTTGTCTATCTCTCTGAATTGTTAAAGAAAAAAAAAAAAAAAAAATTGCAAAATATGTAAGTTTGTTGAATAAATTTATTGACATTGTTAAACGATATTAATAAGTTTTACAATGGAAAAACTTATTTTCAAGGGGGTGATGCGAGTGTAGTAATGCTTAGTTAAGAATATTAATTTCTGTTAAATTAAATAAGAAATGTTTAATATAAATTATTTACGAAAATTGTGAAATTGTTTAAAATGGGCACAGTTGGCAGTACTGAATGGAGCCCAAAGGAGCGGACTGTATACCCATGAGGGAGTCAGTCTTGAGGCAACGCGTTACGCGATAGGTTGACGAAATGTAACGTAAAGTTAATTAAGTGCGTGTCCCTCTCCGACCTAAATTATTATAATAGAATTTCATACTCGCATACCCCTAACTTAACTAAACCATTTTCGAATCAATAAAACGTTCATAAGTGTTAAAAAAAGTATTAATATACCCCCTTCCCCTTTGTTTTGTAACGGTCTTTCAGAGTCAGGTCTAGGCGCGCTACCATGATATTTATATGATGCGGCAAAAAGAGTGTAGAGAAACAAAGTGATAAATGAAAGAAAGAGCCGATAGAGAATAAATAGAGATATAGTAGAGTAGAAAGAAGAGTAAATAAAGAAGAGAAAGTTAATTAATAAAGACGAACACTACAGCACACGAGGAAGAGAAATAACGAACAAATGAAAAATGAGGTAACCGCCCGGGAATCGAACCCAGGATCTTCCGATTGCCGGTCAGATATGCTATCCACTACACCACAGGCCTCGATCAGTCAGAAGTCGTAATTCTCCTACATAGGGCAGAAACCAATGCCTTGAGAGGGCACCCTCGCAAATCGTGAATATGTACATTTAACTGCAATGACCACGCAGTATATTAATGTATAGAAACGACGTAAGTATAGAGGAGTGTTCTGCACACGAGGAAGAGAAATAACGAACAAATGAAAAATGAGGTAACCGCCCGGAATCGAACCCAGGATCTTCCGATTGCCGGTCTGTTAAATTAAATAAGAAAATGTTTAATATAAATTATTTACGAAAAATTGTGAAATTGTTTAAAATGGGCACAGTTGGCAGTACTGAATGGAGCCCAAAGGAGCGGACTGTATACCCATGAGGGAGTCAGTCTTGAGGCAACGCGTTACGCGATAGGTTGACGAAATGTAACGTAAAGTTAATTAAGTGCGTGTCCCTCTCCGACCTAAATTATTATAATAGAATTTCATACTCGCATACCCCTAACTTAACTAAACCATTTTCGAATCAATAAAACGTTCATAAGTGTTAAAAAAGAGTATTAATATACCCCCTTCCCCCTTTGTTTTGTAACGGTCTTTCAGAGTCAGGTCTAGGCGCGCTACCATGATATTTATATGATGCGGCAAAAAGAGTGTAGAGAAACAAAGTGATAAATGAAAGAAAGAGCCGATAGAGAATAAATAGAGATATAGTAAAGTAGAAAGAAGAGTAAATAAAGAAGAGAAAGTTAATTAATAAAGACGAACACTACAGCACACGAGGAAGAGAAATAACGAACAAATGAAAAATGAGGTAACCGCCCGGGAATCGAACCCAGGATCTTCCGATTGCCGGTGAGATATGCTATCCACTACACCACAGGCCTCGATCAGTCAGAAGTCGTAATTCTCCTACATAGGGCAGAAACCAATGCCTTGAGAGGGCACCCTCGCAAATCGTGAATATGTACATTTAACTGCAATGACCACGCAGTATATTAATGTATAGAAACGACGTAAGTATAGAGGAGTGTTCTGCACACGAGGAAGAGAAATAACGAACAAATGAAAAATGAGGTAACCGCCCGGGAATCGAACCCAGGATCTTCCGATTGCCGGTCAGATATGCTATCCACTACACCACAGGCCTCGATCAGTCAGAAGTCGTAGGAGAATTACGACTTCTGACTGATCGAGGCCTGTGGTGTAGTGGATAGCATATCTGACCGGCAATCGGAAGATCCTGGGTTCGATTCCCGGGCGGTTACCTCATTTTTCATTTGTTCGTTATTTCTCTTCCTCGTGTGCAGAACACTCCTCTATACTTACGTCGTTTCTATACATTAATATACTGCGTGGTCATTGCAGTTAAATGTACATATTCACGATTTGCGAGGGTGCCCTCTCAAGGCATTGGTTTCTGCCCTATGTAGGAGAATTACGACTTCTGACTGATCGAGGCCTGTGGTGTAGTGGATAGCATATCTGACCGGCAATCGGAAGATCCTGGGTTCGATTCCCGGGCGGTTACCTCATTTTTCATTTGTTCGTTATTTCTCTTCCTCGTGTGCAGAACACTCCTCTATACTTACGTCGTTTCTATACATATGCAGGGTGTTTCAAAAGTCCCTCATTATTTTTAAAATTTTATTAAAATAGCTGTTACAAGAGGAACCAAATGACAATTTGTTTGCTGAGTCTACGATTCATGAGAATTTTGGTGGCATCAAACTTGGCTTCATAAGTCTACTGGAAAGTCACTGGTACACCTCAACGTGGGCACCGTCTTTTTCGAAACAAGCGAGCCACCGTTTTACGCATTCTTGGCCGACATTGGACAACATTTCGGGAGTAACAGAAGCACACGCATTCCTGATCCGTTCTTCTAGTGTGGGGAGGACTCGCGGCTTGGTGGCGTACACTTTGCTCTTAATGTAGCCCCACAAAAAGAAGTCGCATGGGGTAAGATCAGGCGAGCGAGCAGCCCATTCGATGGGACCACGGCGACCAATCCACCGATCCGGGAACTGCTTATTCAGAAATGAGCGAACCTCACGCGAGTAATGAGCAGGGGCACCGTCTTGCTGGAAAATGACTTCTTGCATGTCAGCTACAGCTGACAGTTGGGGGATGCAGAATTCCTGAAGCATACGAAGGTAATTGTCTCCGTTGACGTTCACGGAATTTCCATCTTGATCCCGGAAGAAGAACGGACCAATCAGCCCAGCTGAGGAGATGGCACACCAGACGACCAATTTCGGCGTGTCCCTTTCATGTTCACGGATCTCCGCAGGATTATGAGTTCCCCAGATGCGGGTGTCTGCCGATTGACGCGACCAGAAAGGTGGAAAAGAGAGCTTCGTCGCTGAACCACATGTGCTCCAGGATCGATGGGTCTCTTTCGTAGTGATGCAGCAGTGTCTCACACATCTCCACCCGGCAATAGTCTTGAGGTTCCAGCTTCTGAACCACCTGGATCTTGTACGGATACAGCTTGAGACCACGCCGCAAAATCCGTTGGATAGATGTCGCGCTGATGTTCAGTTCCGCAGCAGCTCGCCGAATGGACTTTCCTTGACTCTGAGTAAACGCCTCACGGACAGTTTCGACATTCTCCCACTCCGCCCACTTCGAGGTCTCCTGATCGTGGTTTGTCCTTTACGGATCCGGTCTCCATAAACTCCGGTGGGTGGCGACGATGGTGTTCCTATCCGGTGCATAATGCTGTCCGTAGACTGCCCGGAATCGTCGCTGCACTTCGACCACAGATTGAAAAACCTCCTGCCATGCAGCGATTTTACACCTCTGCTCTAGAGTCAGCATGGTAGCAGAAGAAAACGGAGCAAAACTTCAAATGTAGACTCAAAAAATTCTCAACTACTGAGTAAGAGTTTACCACAAGATGAACGTCGTTGGTCGATTAGCTGCAAAGAAAATTGAAAATCAAATTAGTGAGGGACTTTTGAAAACCCGGTGTATATAGATATATATATATATAGATATATATATATATATATATATATATATATATATAGATATATATAATATATATATATATATAATAATATATATATATATATATATTATATATATATATTTAAAAGTGGAAATGTTACTCGTTGTCTGAGCAGTCATTCGTTTTTCCTGTATTTTTTGCCGTCACTTGAAAAGGCCGAAACAAATCAGCTATCAAACAGTCGTTTTGATTCCCTGTGAGGACCTCAATAACTCAAAGCAATACGGGAATAAAGACCTTTCAAATACCAATAACTTTACCAGAATAATAAATGATAAAAAAGAATACATTCCACTTCTGAATACTTTTAATCTTTATTTATTCGCTCGGAGCAAATCTAAGAAAATGTGAAAATATTTTCGCTAAATCATAATTCCTTTGATCTTTATTTCTTTATTATTATTATTATTATTATTATTATTATGAGAAATATATATTTTCACCTATCTTTTACTTATTTTTATTTTTATTTTCGCAAAGCCGCGGGTAAAATGTGTGCGGGGTACAAATTTCCCATTTAGGTAAAACCAGATTAGCTCCTTTTTTTTCATCCTTACTTTTTTTTTAGGTTTATTTTTTGCTTTGATTAATGGCAAAGAGTGCGGCCAATTCCTATGTAAATAAGCTTATGGAAGGAAAGAGTAAAAGCGCTTTGTTTCAATATGATAACAATAACTTTTAAATTTTAAAAGATGTTTAGGAACTCGAGAATTTATACCAATTTAGCGATATACATTTCTTGAATACGTATAAAATTACATTTTAAAGTTTAAAATCTCAAGGAATTTACGATGATAATTTTTACATATGTACGTATGGAAGGAAAACGCTAGTTTTATTTAAGTTTTTATTTTATATTTATACGAGCACAGATATATACCTCGTTAACCTCGTTGCTGTTCCGTGCGTTGGTCTCTCTTCACACGAAGGTCATTACTCTAAAGTATATTTATTATACGTCTGTGACAGAGTCTCAGGCAACCTGGCAATTGATCACACAAATAGCAATATGGATTCAGTATGAAGTAATTTTTGTTGATTATAAACCTTTGTTGATTATAAATTATAAAGATTATAAATCTTTGTTGAAATAAGATCCGAATTATACGTGTCATTTGGAAAGAATTTCCCGACATATAATGTGTAATTATACTTTAACGTGTCTTAGACAAGTTTAGGAAACTTTACCTGATCTTTCTTTCTCGTTTTATGCCACACTCTAAATGGTACTGAACGTTTGGTTAAATATATATGAAACGTCTCCTCCACATCTCATAAACGATCTTAGCTTTCTGAAATAAATAATTGCCATTTTGAAATGTTTACTAGATATTTCATATACAGTATTTGAAAACGGTGATTAAATGGGGACTAGTATGTTTCATGGACTGCTCTCGATTTTCCTACGAAATTGCAAACAAGGTCAGTCGATGACCCTGATTTTGTTTCTGCAATCGGTTTTCTTGAGAAATGATGAAAAATGTTATTGGATATTGAATAAATTTATTTACTGAAACGACGCAATACACTCCAACATCTTTTTAAATTTTTTACAAACATCACTCATTGTTCTGCAAAAAAAATGACAAGAATTAGTGCGATATCTTGCAAAAAATAATAGTATAAGAAAACTCGATTAGGTCAGGTTAGGTTAGGTTAGATCAGGTTAGGTTAGGTTAGGTTAGGTTTCTCAAGAAAACCGATTGCAGAAACAAAATCAGGGTCATCGACTGCCCTTGTTTGCAATTTCGTAGGAAAATCGAGAGCAGTCCATGAAACATACTAGGTCCCTTAAATGTTTCAGATATTTAAAGGCGTACAAATTAATAATTTTATTTGTATAATAAGTTAATAATCTATTATTTGCTCCTAAAGGCATGCGCATTGCGCATGGTGGTTAAAAAAATTCTGAAATTGTGACGCAGTTTATTTATGTGCATCTCGAAAAGAGGAAAAACAATTATTATATTTGTGCATTTATTCACTTATTCATGTTAGGCTAAGATCTCCCAAGTTCTTTCATGCATTTATTAATTTTATTTATTCGTCTAGGAATGGCTATTAAGTCTTTCAGATTGTGACCCTGAACCCTGATCCTAGCCTTAGAACTAGGCCTCTTGATATACAGTAGATCAACCTAGATTCAATCTTTAAGTTAGACAGCATATACTTGAAAAATACACTGGATAAATTAAAAAGAGTTTGGGCTATTGCAACAAATTGAATCAAGAACTGAGACGTAAAATATCTGAGTAAAAATTAGCTGAACTGGATGTGTATTCATTTGGAAAAGGGTCGACTTATAGGAGAATTAATTCGAGTCGTTAAAACTGCTAAGTGACTTTGATAATGTAAATTACAGGAAGTTATTTGATAGGAAGACCTCGTCATTTACAAGAAGAAATGGATATAAATTGAAGTAAAAAATTATTAAGAATAATGCTGAGCAATTCTTTTCATATAAACAGTGCGTTACTTAAACTTAAATTTAAATTCCTTAAACATTCATACGTTAGACATTTCATTGTTAAACATTTCATTAAACATTTCAGATTAATCTTCAACTCTTTAAAAAATTGGGACAATTTAGACATTTCAGTTGACTTACTGAAATGTCTAACAAAATATTTAATTACTGTGAAATGGCTAATCCATTAGACATTTCAAAATTCACAAATTTGAGACAATGAAACGTCTAACGAACCGTCTACTGCTATTTAGAGTGCATTCACTGCATGTTGAAGTTGGCAATCAAGCGGTTTTTCTATAAATATGATACATCCATATTCTTTGTAACTTGTATAATACAGTAAAAGAGCAGTGCTTTACTCTGTGAACTATTGAGTTCAGTTTTATTACTGATGAACTTTTGTAATGTTTTTTCTTTTCTACTTCTTGGTTTAAGATATGGCTCCAAAGCGGTCTGTTTCATAATGAAGTAAAGCATACGACAAAAAACGTTAGCTCATTCACAAACGTAAACTGCATCAGGAAGGGTTTAAAGATAAATTGCAATAAAAATAAATCTCTTTATTTGTAAAGGAAACGAGCAAAAGAGATGAACATTTACTAAAACCACTGCAACGTTTGACTGTGGATGAATGAACTCTGACCCAAGTATACAGGGATGTTAGAAAGTCAGGCACCAAAGCAATATGTATATTTTTACTTATTCAATACTAATATGGTGTCTTACATTTTAAGTGGTACTAGACGTTTAGTTATATATATGAAACGTCTACTCGACATCTCATAATGAATTTAGTTTTTGAAATGAGTAATAGCTATTTTGGAATGTTTACTAGATTTTTCAAATATTTGAAAATGATGCTTAAATGTTTCAGATATATATATATATATATATATATATATATATATTATAGGGTGAACCAAATGTAGGTGGACAGTAAATGATAACGTTTATTTTGAGAATAGATATTTAATTCTTTTGTATACTATAATACAAAATAAAATTTAAATAAATTTAGTTATAATATTTAATATAATAAAACACAACACCATAGTTATAATGAACACCATAGTTATAATATAATATAACACAAACCGTATTCAACCTACTGTCCACCTACTTTTGGTTCACCGTGTATATATATATATATATATGAGAAAAATTTAAACATTTAACTTATTATATAAGTTAGTTTTTTTATTCTTTGCACTAGATGCATGCGCATTGTGGTTAAAAATATTCTGAAATTGTGACGCAGTCTATTTATATTCTTGTATTTAGACAATTACTGTATTATATTTGTGCATTTATTCATTTATTCCATGTAGGCTAAGATCTCCCAAGTGTCTTTCATGCATTTATTAATTTTATTTATTCGTCTAGGGCTCTAGGCCTTGGCTATTAAAGCCTTTCAAGATTAAGAACCAGCCTGGAACCCTGAGCCTAACCTTTTAGACCTTGATCTCTTGATATGCAGTAGGCCTACCCTAGGTTCAGTCTCTAAGTTTGACAACATACTTGAGAAAAGACATTGATGAATTAGAAATAGTTCAGGCTATAGCAACCAAAATGAATCGAGAACTGAGAAGTAAAATAGTTGAAGAAAAATTAACTGAACTAGATATGTATTCATTTGAAAAGCGACGACTTATAGGAAAACTAATTCGAGCATTTAAAACTTAGAAATGGCTTTGATAATGTAAATTATAGGAAGTTATTTGAGAGGAAACAGAGTCAATTACAAGAAGAAATGGCTATAAATTGAAAGACAAAAGTTTTTACGAGTAATTCTGTGAAGTAATTCTTTTCATGTAAATAACTTATACTTAAACTCCTTAAACTTTCACGCATTAGACATTTCATTGTTAAATAATTCATTAAACATTTCATTAGACATTTCAAATAAGTCTTTTCAACTGTTTAAAAAGTTGAGACAGTTTAGACATTTCAACTGATTTACTGAAATTTCTAACGAAATGTTTAACTAATGTGAAATGTGTACTACATTAGACATTTCAAAATTCACAAAACTGGGACAATGAAACGTACAACGAAACGTCTACTTCTATTAGGAGTGTACTTTTGAACAATTATGTACAGTTCCCTGCAGTTCTTCAGCAAGTGTGCAAATGGAATTATACGTCTGTCTCTAAATAATCTAAGCCTCAAGTATTTAATATCGGATCCTAGTACCTTTAATCTCTCAGGTCTGCTTTTATTGTGAGTGGTCCTAATTTCATTGTATTTCTTCACGAGTGTTTGAACATTTCTTTCAGAAATCTTTGTATTTCATTAATTTCTCTTTGACTAGAGCCATCTTTTTGTATAACATTATTATAGAGTATATTGTACTTCATATGAAATAATTCCCTTTGGAATTCTATTTTATACATAGAAACGGAAAACCCCCTGTGTGTGTGTATATATACAATAAGATACGGAAGTTCGAGCTGGAGAGACGTACAAGCGTGGAAAATCGCGAAATGTAGTTAGCTGATAAATAATAAAACGATCAAGTTTCGGAAACAGACAAATGGTCAAATTAAAGCAATCGAAAGAAAATGACAATGAAACGATTAAAATCGAACTTGAGTGAGAACAACAATTGTGTTCTGTCTGGGAATAATAATAATAATAATGGGAGCTATTGAAGAATAGGGACCCCAGCCTTCTTTAGTTAGCTTTATAAGGCTAACTAACGAAAATATCATGACCTAACCTAACCAATCGTCAAGGGCGTACAGTTAACCTAACGATTGGTTAGGTTAAGTCGTGATATTTTCGTTAGTTAGCCTTATAAGCCTAACTAAAGAAGGCTGGGGTCCCTATTCTTCAATAGCTCCTAATAATGTTGGCAGGAATAATAATGATAACAATAATGGTGGTAATAATAATAATAATAATAATAATAATAATAATAATGGTAACGGTTATAACACGAATAGTGGTGGGGGAAACTCAATAATACAGGAATAAGAAGAAAAAGAACTAAACTGAATTACAAAGAGGTTTACTGAAGAAATACTGAAATCGTAACTACAGAATAAGGAAAGAGGCAAGGTATTAAAAGTTTTTCGAATTTTATTCTGGTTATGTCTTTTTGGGAGGTTACTTTACCTTATGACATAGTCTCGTTAAATTATATTGAGTTTACTGACAGTTTGCGATTGCGGATACTTGTGGATTTTGGTTTAGTTTGTGTAGAGCAAGACTGACGTAGTACGAGTGTGACTCTGATTGATACGGGTAAATTTGTGCTGTCTTAGGGAGGAAACACAAACTCGCGGTGTATCTTGCTCCTGAAGAATCATGCACCAGAACTGATAATAACTGCGGGTGTCTACAGTACAAATTAACGAAATTGCAATAAATTAAATACGGATATGGATGTTTTTTTGACTAGACTAACACAGAGCATTGTTGCTTTCAGTGGTGATGAACCACGTACGAAAGCCTCGTCAGTACTCTGACCCCATATTTGCTTGGCAATGCTGCTGCGAGCTGCAGTGGTGGGCGCGGTACCAAAATTTGGCGTTACGCGGTACTGCGGTACCTCAGCATGCCCAGTGCGTTACGCGGTACTGCGGTACTTTTTCAGGTCCCCCTGGTGCGTTCCGCGGTACTGCGGTACTGCACACAAGAACAACACAAGTAATAGCACATATTTTCAGAAATTGCATATCGGCGATTTCGCACCTGAACTTTCTGCCATAATGGCTAAAAATCGATCTTTGTCACAGAAATGTAACACACGTGCAACCGGCTCAAAAGCAAGCACTGCACTGAGGCGTTGTGATAGGATGGCAACGTAACATGTTCTGAACGAAAACTTAACGTTCTAGAGTTAGGCTGATGCAACACACGCAGCATTCGTCTTACTGTACTCCTGTAATAAGGTTTACTTCAAAAAAAGTGTTAATTTTTTGAAAAGTCGTGTTTGTCGGTACCGCGGAAAGTACCGCGGGAAATTTGAATGCGGTAGCGGTACTGCTGTACTTTCAGCGATCCTTTGCGGTACTGCGTTATGCGGTACAGGTTTGGTAGTGCGGTAGTACCGCAGTACCGCAGTACCGCAAAAAATACCGCAAGTGCCCAGCTTTGGCGAGCTGGTCGTACTTTAAAATGAGTGTGTGGGCGGAATGGTGTTCTATGTAAAAAGATGTTTACTCTTTATACTTCCACTTAAATTATGAATGCGTCGATGAGTTTATATATAATATATATATAATATATATATATACATATATATATATATTATATATATATATATTATATAATATATATACATTATAACTGCAAACACGCAGTATAATTAA
The DNA here is from genome assembly GCA_023014485.1 of Bathynomus jamesi. Taxonomy (NCBI): domain Eukaryota; kingdom Metazoa; phylum Arthropoda; class Malacostraca; order Isopoda; family Cirolanidae; genus Bathynomus; species Bathynomus jamesi. The sequence goes on along the minus strand of JAJOZX010006642.1, from coordinate 43,667 downwards.
CGTAAAGAACGACGCTTTGTACAGGAGAATAATCCGCGCAAGATGAGAACGAAAGAATGAAACAAATGAAAAAATGAGGTAACCACTCGGGAATCGAACCCGGGATCTTCCGATTGCCGGTCAGATATGATAACCATTACACCACGGGCCTCACTCAATCAAATGTCGTAATTCCTCTACATGCGCGCAGAAACCAATGCCCCAAAGGGCCACCTTCGCATGCCGTAACATTATATACATTATAACTGCAAACACGCAGTATAATTAACGTAAAGAACGACGCTTTGTATAGGAGAATAATCCGCGCAAGATGAGAGCGCAAGATGATGCGCGGATTATTCTCCTATACAAAGCGTCGTTCTTTACGTTAATTATACTGCGTGTTTGCAGTTATAATGTATATAATGTTACGGCATGCGATGGGTGGCCCTTTGGGGCATTGGTTTCTGCGCGCATGTAGAGGAATTACGACATTTGATTGAGTGAGGCCCGTGGTGTAATGGTTATCATATCTGACCGGCAATCGGAAGATCCCGGGTTCGATTCCCGGGTGGTTACCTCATTTTTTCATTTGTTTCGTTCTTTCGCTCTCATCTTGCGCGGATTATTCTCCTATACAAAGTGTCGTTCTTTACGTTATATATATATATATATATATATATATATATATATATATATGTGTGTGTGTGTGTGTGTATAGACCATGAACCGCATTATATAAGGAAGAAGACTTGAAAATGGATCCGTGTGGAAAAGCCGATCCTGAGTAACGAAGAAGGGAATCCTCTTGAATGTAATTAATATACGTTACGGTGAGTTACTGCATATTGGATCAATGAAGAATCAATGAACACCTTAATTTATTCATGAAATTTATAGTGGAGTCGGTATCGATAAATATTCTGAAAATTTTACGAGGATCCAGTTTACATTCAGGTCTTATTTGTGGTTAGGATTAATTTCATGAAGGAATTTATATATATATATATATATATATATATTATATACACACACACACACACACATATATATATATATATATATATATATATATACACACAGGGCCGGATCTAGAAGTTGCGAGGCCCTAGGCAGATCTAGAAATTGCGAGGCCCTAGGCCTATATTTATATGAAAATATGGACTTAATTATCGGTACTATACCAGCAATATTAGAATCCCGCATAGACAGAACTATGCCAGCACTTAAAAATTAAACCAAACCAAAATAATCACGCATGGAAATTGTATAAGAAATATAAATAAACCATACAAATAAGTATAAATTATAATATGAATCAAGATTTGTATCGAAAATATAAGACAATGATTTCTAAGATTTATATAATATTATAGGTAATGACTTTCCATAGTATACAAACGTTTTTCATATATGATGTATAAGAGATGTTGACATTTCATTTTTTATAATAGTGAGCGATCGACTTATCAGGCTAAATATTAATGCTTTAATATTTGGTTCAGATGCTCCTTGAATATTACAGCAATGCTTTTCTACTTTTCTTCGAGCTAAACTCTTCAATTAATTGAGAATAATCTAATGAATTTGTTATGTCGTTTTCTATTGATAACATAGCTAATGATTGCAAACTCGCTTGAGACATGGTGGAACGCAAATATGTTTTAATAAGTTTGAGACGCGATAAACTTCTTTCAGCCGAAGCAACAGTAACTGGGATGGTTAATAATATTCGAAGTGCAACATAAACATTAGGATAAATCTCACTTAGTTGTTTTTGCACTATATAAACAAGGGCATTTCCGAGATCTGTTTTCTCAGGTATAAACCTGCAAAGTACTTTAAGTTCTTCATAGAGTTCTAAATCATTAATATCACTTGAACAGAACGCGCAAAACGGCTTGAGCGAGGCCCCCTTTGGCGCGAGGCCCGAGGCGATCGCCTAGTTCGCCTATAGCTAAATCCGGCCTGTATATATATATATATATATATATATATGAGGTGTCGCGAGTAGAAGGGGCGAACTCGCAAACTAGTTTTGAGATAGACGCGTTTGAACTTTGTGACTATTGTGTAGACGGGCACATAGCGTAAATACGCGCATTGAAAATAACTACATTTTGAGCGTACGACAGGGAGGTAGGGGTAGTATTTGGCTATTACCAAGTGTCTGTGGATGGGAGGAGGGTTAACCTATTCATTCGTGGAACAATCGCAAAATTGCTAATGTGGCGAGTTCGCCCCTCGTACTCGCAACGCCTCATATATATATGTATATATATATATGGAAGGAGGGGCAAGAAGCCTGACCTCCGTGAGATGAGGAATCGTCGCGCGGAACATCTGAAAGGTTGAAAAGTTGAATTTCACAATTAAATACATATGTGAAAATAATAAAATAATGCAAAACTAAAGGGAAAAATTAAAAACGATTTTAAGGCCTTTTATGTATTTATAGCAATACACTTCGTCAGGGAATGAAGGGAGAAAGTAAGAGCAGAATATATATATATATATATATATATATATATATATATTTCAGCTCCTGAGATATGGTAGAAAAGAAGAACTTAAACAGACTGCATATTATGTTCCAGATAGACAGGAAATTCAGAGAAGCACGAAAGCGATCGATCTCGGGATAATAATGACAGATGATGCGAAATTCGAAACACAAAATCAGATAGCGATAAATAAGCAAAAAGAGTCGCCGGACAGGTACTAAGAACGTTCAAAAGAAGGGACAGGACAGTAATGATTGCCTGCTAAAAACACTGATTATACCAAAACTTGAATACTGCTCAGTTTTGACGTCCCCATATAAAAAGGAAAAAACTAAAAACTAGAAGAAACGCAAAGGCATTTCACAGCCAAGATTGATGGCTGCAAAGAACTCAACTACTGGGAAAGACTACGTAAACTAAATCTGTATTCCCTGGAAAGAAGAAGAGAGAGGTACACCATAATCTACAACCTAAAACTAATCCCAATTACCATTCAAACAACACTGGAAAATAGGAAAGGCAGAATGTGTGGTGTTCCCAAATTAAAGGCTAGACAAGGACCTCCTCAACTCTGAAGGAAAATAGCTTGGTTGTCAGGGGGCCAAGACTTTTCAACCAGCTTCTAAAGGACCTCAGGAACGTAACGGGGGTCAAAGTTGAAGTCTTCAAGAGAAGACTGGATGCCTGGCTCAGGACGATACCAGATGAGCCGGGCGTGCCTGGCTATGTACGGTGGAGAGCGCAAGAAAGCAACTCGCTCCTCCACCAAGCCAGACCTAGAGGCGGGGCCACCAGCTTGACCTCCGTGTGAAGGGAGACCAACGCACGAAACAACATAAGGTAAGGTAAGGTGTATATATATATACAGGGTGTCCCTTAAGTCTGGAACCATAAGGCAAAATGATAAAAACGGCAATAAAAACGCGAGAGAGACTTTTGGGGACTGTTTGTGAAATGAGCGAGGATGGTAGCGGCTGTGTCATCGTCGGTTGATGTCCTCAGAGGTCCACTGCGTGGTTTATCTCCTATGGATCCCGTTTCCCTGAACTTTGCTACAAGTTTCCTGACACAGCTGTGTGTTATCGGCGCGCGGTCCGGATGCAATCTGTTAAATTCCTCAGCGACCTCCCTCTGACTCCGATTTCCTACGAGCAGAATTACCTGGATGCGTTCTTCCTTACTCAAAGACGTCATGGGCACTTGCATAAAACGGAAAACATGAATTACTTATTTTACCCTATGGTTCCAGACTTATGGGACACCATATATATATATATATGAAAATTATTTCACGAAAGTAACACGTGAAAAAATTTATGATGAATAAAACCACGAGGAAAGGAAACACAAAATGGTGCTCAAGCGCTTTCGTCTAATGACATCCTGAGGATGTCATTAGACGAAAGCGCTTGAGCACCATTTTGTGTTTCCTTTCCTTCGTGGTTTTATTCATCATATATATATATATATATACACAAACTCAGAATGGTCCCCTGAGAAACTAATATGTTAAACACAGACCGTGCATGGAACAAGGAACTCTTCTGGGAAAATTAAATCCACTATAGTCCGAATAAATAATGGTAAATGACAAATACCATAGTTTTTCTTTTTCATGATGCTAGCCCGACGTGGGCAACGGGTCTCTCGCAAAGAGATCCCATAAATATAGCTTCCCTCACCAGCTATCTGCAAAGCAGACAGGATCCAGCTTTGGCACAAAAGCTGGATCCTGTCTGCTTTGCAGATAGCTGGTGAGGGAAGCTATATTTATGGGATCTCTTTGCGAGAGACCCGTTGCCCACGTCGGGCTAGCATCATGAAAAGAAAAACTATGGTATTTGTCATTTACCATTACTTATTCGGACTATAGTGGATTTAATTTTCCCAGAAGAGTTCCTTGTTCCATGCACGGTCTGTGTTTAACATATATATATATATATATATATATATATATATATATATATATATATATATATATATATATATATATATATATATATATATAGCGTAAACAAAATAGGAAGGATTAGCAAAAAAAAGTTCTGATTAGGGAAAAGGGTATTTTAGCAAGATTTGGTTCATTTTATAAGTTCCGAAACTGTCATTAAAATTATTTACAAAATGTATGAATGCTCATTCTAAAATGTTTGTTTCTAGTAGAATTCGAGACCTTTCCCAATTAATACTATGATTATATCTATACATATGGTTGAACGATGCATTAGAATTATTGGGGCTTCTATAAGCATATTTATTCTGTTTTACTCTGACATCTAAAGTTTTTTCCATTTGGCTTACCAGTATAGACCGAGTCGCATTGTTTCCAACCGATAGAATATACACAATCAATGGTATTATCTGGGTTGTTTTTATTAGGCGAGATTTAATAGTATCAGTATCAGTATAAACCGAGTCGCATTGTTTACAACTGATAGACCAGTGGTTCCCAACCTTTTCACCACAAAGGACCCCTTGTATTTTTATTTTTTTCCCACGGACCCCATTTTTGAAAGATTTCGTCTACCAAACAAACTGTTTTTATTAACTAATAATTAACTCGTTTTCTCATTTTTCACTATCAAATAAAGGACATATAAGTGAGTATGCAATTAAAATACAGCGTATTAAAAAAGTATTAATAATTCCAGCCTCTCGAAATATTGAAAGCTCACGGACCCCGAGTACTACCTTCGCGGACCCCCAGGGGTACGGGGACCCCAGGTTGGGAACCACTGTGATAGACTATACACAACCAATGGTATTATCTGGGTTGTTTTTATTAGGCGAGATTTAATAGTATTTTTATACTTAAAGACTACTTTTAATTCCATTTATTTTAAGTAAGGTCGGAAGGTGTTTAAAATTTGCCTGGTAAGGTCGGCCAAGAATATTTTTATAGTCATACTCTTCGTGATCTACGCTATTATAGTATACTTTTTTAACAGTGATTAAAAAATTTCCTAAAAATAGAAGATAATATAGTTTAAAATTTCAAATGTAAAGTTTTTCCGCAAACCAACTAATAATAACATACATACATTCATTTTTATTCTTACAACCATCCTTCCATAAAATTTTTAATTTTCTTGTTTCTCAGAGCGTTAAAGGTTATTAGCCCTCAATTTTCAGTTTGTGAGTTATACAGTCTTATGGATAGTGAATGGATATTCTAGCAGGAAGGGGCTCCACCTCATTATGCTATAAGTGTTGGGACCTTCCCTGACGAGATCTTTTCGGAGAGGTGGATTGAATGCTGCTGCCCCATTGCATGGGCTCCCCGGTCACCCTCTCTTACACCACTAGATTTCTATCTTTGGGAGGAATTAAAACCAGGGGTGGGGACCTGATAAATTTTTAAGTCCAGTTTTCGATTTCAGTTTAAGTTTGAAAAATATCGATTTCAGTTTCGATTTAAGTTTTTAATTTTTTAATTTTTTCGATTTGAGTTTATTTTTCGATTCAAGTTTTATATTTTTCGGTTCGATTCAATTTAAATTTCGATTCCAGTTTTTTTAGAACATTTCAAAGGATAAACATTTGGAGAAATACCAAGGAGATTAGAGTAACATTCCAAAGGATTAACAGTTGAGTTGAAGTTTGGTCATTCCCACGGATTATCTCACTCACTTATGTAGATATAGATAGTATAGCTATTATCGGGTCTGTATCGAAGGAGTGACATTTCAAAGGAGTGACATAACAAAGGAGTGACATAAATACCGTAACGAAGGAGTGACATAAATACCGTAACGAAGGAGTGACATAACAAAGGAGTGACAAATCGGAGATAAAATTCAAAGGAGTATAATTATTAAAATTTTATTTAAAAAAACAAAATTTGTTAGAATTGTTAAAATTAAGATTTTATTTAAAAAACTAGAAACCTAACCTAACCTAACCTAACCTAACAGTTGCAAGCCTCTCTTCCCTCTGGATTTGTTCTTTCTTCTTCTTTGTTGGTATTTTCGTGTCACTCCTTTGAATTTTATCTCCGATTTGTCACTCCTTTGTTATGTCACTCCTTTGAATTTTATCTCCGATTTGTCACTCCTTTGTTATGTCACTCCTTTGAATTTTATCTCCGATTTGTCACTCCTTTGTTATGTCACTCCTTCGTTATGTCACTCCTTTGAATAGGACCGCTATTATCGAACTGAAAAATTTAATGGTCAGAAAAAAACTGACGGCGTCCTTACCAAGTGATTTAACTTAGGTCAACGAAAGGAGCACAGTCATTATTGAAAAGTATTTTGATATGGGCTAAAAATTTTCCTCCCTAATTCTTTTTCTTTCATTTTTAAAACCATTGTCTCTAGTACTTTCAGCTGCGTTATTTTCTACATCGAATTAAAGGATAAATGGATATTTTAAAGCCATACAAATGTTAAGTCGCAAAAAAGGAAAATAATTCACGTTATTTATATATTTTTTTGCAATCCAAATGCTCCTCAAAACTGAAACACAAAACTGTTATTTTTAATCTATTCGAATTCAGATTTCAGTTTTTGATTATTTTTCAAGTTCAGTTCGAATTTCGATTTTAGTTGTCAGAATTTTTTTTTCAGTTCGTTTTTTTCGATTTCAGTTCATAAAATAATATCGGTTTTATCAGTTTATCGATTCCAGTTCGATTCAGTTTCCCATCCCTGATTAAAACTAATGTGCAATATATGGAACTAAACCTGAAGCTTTAGAAGATCTTAAACAAAGTAAGCATGAAATAAGAGCCATAATTTCCCATGAATTTGAAGATGTTTTTGCCAGTTTCGAAAGATGACAACAATCTCTAGATCAGGGGTTCCCAAATGGGGGTACGCGTACCTTCAGTGGTACGCGAGAAGGTTCGCGGGGGTACGCGGCATCCTGCTTTGGAACTAACTTTCACATGGAAAAGCACTCTCAAAAGACGGTGTAGCGGCTACACCGTCTTTTGAGCAATTTTGAGTCGGGGGTGGTGTGGTACGGGGCACTTGCCGAAGCCATCGAGGGGTACGCAGCCGAAAAAAGGTTGGGAACCCCTACTCTAGATGATGATGGGGGTTTATGTTGAAATTTGATATTTTGTATATGTTAATTCTTTTGTTTACTCTTTTAATAGAACTTAAAATTTTTGTATAATCAAAATTTCTTTTTTATTTATACCCGAAACCGCAACAGGACTTTATTAACACCTTGTATATACCGACATTTAGAAATACATTATAGTATTCATACACGAACTGCATCAGAATTTTTACTTTCGAAACGCCTTCATTGGGTTTTAGTAAAAGAGATTAATCACGTGCTGAATCCAAAATATCGTTAAGTTTCACGATTCAGAAAATATACTTTAATTTCACTCAGCAATCAATTTCAGCTTAGTAAAACACTTCAATCAATCCTAATAATGATCCAATCCATTTCGGAGTAGTTTCGTATCTTGAATCATAAAAGAATTATTTATTAAAATAGACAGAAACGGGTGCTACTATAGTGTACGGTTTACAAAGATATTTACACTATAGCGTGCGGTCTACAAAGCTATTTACACTATAGCGTGCGGTCTACAACATATTTACAAATTCAATTACATTAAAACAAAAAATTTAAAGGACAAATAAAACAAATAATTCATTCTATGGGATATAATGCCCCGTTAGGTTAATTGAACGCCCGGTTAGGTCAGCTGTATGCCCTTGACGATTGGTTAGGTTAACTTGTGATATTTTAGTTAAAACTAACGAAAATATCAACTAATTCGAAACACAATAAATACTAACGATGGACAGTAAACAAAAACGCTTCCATTACAGACGATAAATGAAATTCGAACCAAACAGTAAGAACGCTCACTTCTGAATTAGATTCCGTAAAAACGTAAAGAACAAAGACACTCCGAAAATGAAAATTAACTAACAAATTAACGTCATAAATGGGTCTTCTGGATGCACAGACCTGTCGTAATGTTCTTCATTTTGATGTAGGAGCGTTTCTTTCAGTCTGAACCTTCTTCTTATGCCTTGAATGAAATGAAGAACGCCCAAAGCAACAAGCATTCCTCCTGAAAATTGCAACACAGACTTTAATCTATGAATAAAAGAAGAGGCAACACTCCATTAATATATATATATACCGGTGGCCCAAAAAAAATGGCACCAATTTGAGAAGTGATATCTCAATAACCATTGCAGCTAGGGACTTAAAAAACAAACAAATGAAAGATAATTCTTTTCACTTTAAATACTTATTCTATGGCTTGATGGTTATAAGCCCATATAATGCCCAAAATTGGCTTCCAAAAAAAATATACAAAAAAAGTTGCGCATATATATTTATTCCTTGATCCTAATTTTTAAATGAAATTTTTCTATTCCAGACCCCTCAAGATGGGATTGAGAGAATCTGATAAGAACATTATACAAGCACTACGTGAAGAAAAAGGATATTCATTAAACATAATCCTTTACGAATTTCCAAATAGAAATTGGAAAAAAAGAACTGTGGCACATTTTTTACAAAAACTTAAAGAAACCGGCAGCAGTCAACGGCGTCCGGGAAGTGGTCGATCAAATAGTATTACAACGCCAGAAAACATTGAAAAAGTAAATGAAATCGTTTTAAGTCAAGAGGAACAACGGGAACAAGTAAAAGTGAACGTGAAGTTGCGAAAGAAACCGGGATTTCACGTTCATCAGTACAGCGAATAATTCGCTGACTGATGAACGTGAAATCCCGGTTTCTTTCGCAACTTCACGTTCACTTTTACTTGTTCCCGGTTGTTCCTCTTGACTTAAAACCATTTCATTTACTTTTTCAATGTTTCTGGCGTTCTAATAGTTTCTGGTCGACCACTTCCTAGACGCTGTTGACTGCTGCCGGTTTCTTTAAGTTTTTGTAAAAAATGTGCCACAGTTCTTTTTTTCCAATTTCTATTTGGAAATTCGTAAAGGATTCTGTTTAATGAATATCCTTTTCTTCACGTAGTGCTTGTATAATGTTCTTATCAGATTCTCTCAATCCCATCTTGGGGTCTGGAATAGAAAAATTTCATTTAAAATTAGGATCAAGGAATAAATATAAATGCGCAACTTTTTTTTGTATATTTTTTTGGAAGCCAATTTTGGGCATTATATGGGCTTATAACCATCAAGCCATAGAATAAGTATTTAAAGAGAAAATAATTATCTTTCATTTGGTTGTTTTTGTAAGTCCCTAGCTGCAATGGTTATTGAGATATCACTTCTCAAAATTGGTGCCATTTTTTTGGGCCACCCGATATATATATATATATATATATATATATATATATATGATGAATAAAACCATCATAAATATTTTTCACGTGTCACTTTCGTGAAATAATTTTTTCATATATATATATATATATATAAGCAAAGAACCACAGGGAAAAGGAACACGAAGTCCGAGCGCTTTCGTGATATATTCACATCTTGTCCTGAAGATATGAATATATCACGAAAGCGCTCGAACTTCGTTTCCTTTTCCTTTTCCTGTGTTCTTTGTTTATTAAAAAGATCACGTGTTGCTTTGTGATTTCTTTGCATATATATATATATATATCGTGTCAAAATAACACTCGTACTTTGTCAAAAAATATTTTAGTACTTCCATTTTTCCCGGGCTTTTTAGGCATTGCTAATGTACTTAAACTTTTGGATATTAATGTAGTATTTTCATATAACAATATTGTGAAAAATATCATAGTAAAAAATAGCCCTACCAATAATTCAGGCATTATCTATAAAATTGGGTGTAAACAATGTGATTCCTTTTACATAGGTCAGACGGGAAAGGATTTGCACACACGTATAAAACAGCATCAATATTCCGTTAGAACAGGACAGTTGTCAGTGCTCTTTTTGTCCATTTGTCAGAGTTATCCCACTGTATTGATTGGAATAATGCTTCAGTTTTATTTCATTCTAGCAACATTGTCAATAGAAATATTCTTGAGTCTGCCATTATCCAACTTTCAAATAACTTCAACATAAGCAAAGGTCTTTTTCAACTCGATCCTGTGTTTTGAATTCCTTCAAAACAAATTTAGATAAAAAGGGTAGGACGCTAAATCTTTGGTAAACTTGTACGCTACTTTATTAACTTTTAATCTTCATTTTATTTTATATATATCGAATCTTGACTCTAAAAGGCAAAGTGTTAAAACCCGGGTAGATTTCCAGTATAAATTTGTATTTTTAATTCATTTGATCTTGTGCTAAAATCGATATTTTTCCTTACAAATCTGTATGCCTCTTTGTTAATCCTCTAATCTTTAATTTTTAATTTTTATTTTTATTTCTCCGTTTATTGCAAATATATATATATATATGTATGTGTGTAGATATGTATGTATATATTATATATATATATATATATATTATATATGTATGTTTGTGTGTATGTATGTATTTATTTATTTTTTTTTTCTTTCTGTAACCTATATATAGGCCGTAACCTTTTATGTACTTCAGTGTTCCTGAGGATGTCATTAGACGAAAGCGCTTGAGCACCTTTTTGTGTTTCCTTTCCTTCGTGGTTTTATTCATCATAATATTTTTCACGTGTTACTTTCGTGAAATAATTTTCATATATATATATATATATATATATATATATATATATATATATATATATATATATATATATCGGGTGGCGCGGAAAAAATGCATATTGTTTGAAGAGCCGCTGTTCCGTTAATATGATTAGTAGGCATCTGAAAATTTTGAAGTTAAATAAGAGCATATCCAAATAAATTCCATAAATTTTTTATTCAAATAATGTAATTACAAACAGAGTTAAGCTATCTAAACTGAATGTTCCAAACAATGGCTTTCCGCGTTAAAACATCAACGTTCACTGGAAACAAACAGACACTAGTAAGACTTGTGCGCGATATGACCATCATTTTCATTAATCAGTGTTTATCACACGTCGTTTCCATTGGCGAATAGCAGCCTGAATTTGATGTGGTATTTGTTCACAACATTCCTCAATGCGATCGTGTAGTTCCGCTAAGTTGTCGAATGGTTTGCGAAAACGCGTCCTGTTTGAAGAGCTACGTTCTGAAAATATGATGATTAGTGATCTGAATATTTTACAGTTAAATAAGAACATATCTAAATAATTTTCTGAAAATTTATATTCAAATAATATAATCATTAACAGATTTACAACTGTTTAAATAACACAATGAAATTTTGCGAATGCGTGCTGCTTTTAGTTTTAAATGTAACGCCATACTGTGGCGGAAATGTGGCGTGCAAGTTGGTGCGCTTCTCATCGGGCAAAAGTGACTCAAGAGTATTTGACGCAGTACGCACAAAATTTCGTTGCAGCCAGCGAATGGCCACCAAATTCTCCGGATTCCAACCCAGTGGATTATTTTGTCTGGCATACACTACGAGAAAAAGTGTATGAGGGTCGCCACGAACCATTTAACAGCTTGGCGGAACTACGCGATCGCATTGAAGAATGTTGTGAATAAATACTACAACATCAAATTGAGGCTGCTATTTGCCAATGGAAACGACGTGTGATAACACTGATTAATGAAAATGATGGTCATATCGCGCGCAAGTCTTACTAGTATTTGTTTGTTTCCAGTGAACGTTGATGTTTTAACGCGGAAAGCCATTGTTTTGAACCTTCAGTTTAGACAGCTATAACTCTGTTTATAATTATTTTATTATTTGAATAAATATTTTATGGCATTTACTTGAATATGTTCTTATTTAACTGCAAAATTTTCAGATATCTACTAATCATATTAACGGAACAGCGGCTATTCAAACAGGACGTGTTTTTTCGACGCCATCCGACGCCCAAAAAGCTAGGTATTAAAAGTGAATAAGAATTTACTAGATTTGATGAAGAACTGTTTTCAAGTATGAACTGAATAACTTTCTTTATAGATTCAACTTAAGAAGGATCTTCAGAATATGTTTTAGTTGGTTTACTTTTTACACTCAGTACGAAATTCTTCAAATCAAATAAAATATTAAGGAATTTAGTTCATTAATATATCCGTATGACTGTAGGTAGCCCTGTTCAAAAATCAACTTTTTCTTATTTTCATAGGTTTCTGTACTTTTTCCCATGCTTTTTGACCTGAAAAGGCCGAAAATCACAACCATTTTGACCTAGGTTGTTGGGAAGCATTGCCGCATGGAGCTTTAAGTTTTCTGCCTTGAAATCGGCCAAAAGCACCAGTTCCGGGGTCCCTTGAATCATGTTTGCACTATAACATTTTATCTAAACAAGATAGAGCAACAAAATAGGCACCAAATTAAAGTGTTTTTAATCCTCTTTCTAACTTATACAATTATGATAGTCTTGGAACAAGAAATGGCACATTGGTACATACAAAGATTTCAGAAATATCACAAAATTCGTTTTCTCACACTCAAGGCAGACAAGGCGCCTTATTCATGACACAAATTTGAGATTAACATTTTGTCACAAGTCTAATCGATCAAGAAGTGAAAGCATTACATGATGATTAATTTCATAATGACATTTACACAGTCAGTTGTTGAGAGTTTGTTTCTTGAAGCTGTCAAAGCGGCGTCTGTTGAACTCCACAGCTTGAAGGAGATAGTCCCTTTGCTTGGCATCTGTTGTTATGACATTTGCAAAGTCGCTCATCATCTTGACACCACATTCAGCAATGTCATTCACCGCTTTCAGATTCTTAACATAGTCCAACGCTTTTCTGTAGTCCTCATTCTGTGGCCAAGACGTGACAGGTTCCAAAGCCACTCGGATCCAATGTTCAGTGTGTCCAGCAGGAAATGTGATTCTGGGCCAATGAGATCAACCAGGGTGGTCTTAGCTGTGACTCTCTGGAATAGAGGCTTTCCTGTTCTGAAGCTGTCTGGCTTCTCAGGGCATGTAACTGGGCAGCAATGTCGTGCTTCAATGTGTCCTCAATCTACTGCTGAACAGGGCAAATGGCACGACTTCCTGCGTCAGGTACCATTTGTGGTTTTCCATCTTATTAAGTACTGCATCAGCAAGCTCTGGGTCAGTTTTCTTGTACTTCAACATGTCCTGGATTAGACTTAGATCATTCACGGGAGCATCTGCAGCAGACATTGACATCATCCATACAGGAGTGTAGAACAGCGCAAGGAAGGTGTTGAGTCTTTCCAGCTTTGATACAGTGTCTTCGTCGTACTGAAGTTGATCTGCAAACATCAGCATTTTCATGGAGTACAGGTTTCTGGCCATCCATCTGGCCTGATGAATGGCGCCTGGTCGACTCCAATGAATACCTCGAGGAGGCGTTCCTCCAAGAACAATGACTGTCAGTTCAGCCATTTCCCTGTAGTCGGCTCTTGGAAGTCTTTCTGCTGTTAGAATGTCTTGGAGTATTTCTTCACTGTTCTTCTTCTTTTCCTTCAGCCACTTGCTGTTGATAGCCAGCATCTTTGGGTTTTCCTTGGACAAGTCCGTCCAAACATCCTTCAGATGCTCAAACCAGGGATTATCTGGCCCCTTCACCTTCCCAAACAGCTTCTCCCAAACTGCTCCTACTAGGATTTCCAGGATGTGATGTCGACAGGCCAGATAAAACACCTTTTTGTTCAGCATTTTCTCTAGCAGTTTGGCAGCTCCTCTGTGAACTCCACTGTTACTGGATGCAGTGTCAAAAACAAGGGCAGTAACATTATCCGTAAGTTCCCATGTCTCCAGTAAATCCATTGAAGCCTCAGCCTGAGCTGTGCCAGAAGAATTGTCGATGACAGGTACTCCAATAACTTTCCTTCAGTGTATGAAGGTGGACCAGACACTAGCACAGCTAAGTCTCTGAGGTACTTCCAGGTTCACTGCCCAAGACATCTTTGAGCAACTTTCCATCCCAGTGTAAGGCAGCGTACTGTGGGGGGTTTTCACAAAACTTGGACATGTGACTGGCTGATATTATACCTGGACAGCATTCTGTTGCGACGTGTTGTTGAGGTTGAGATGACGAAGTTATCCAGATCAGCCCCTCCAGCTTTCAAGGTGGCAGAAACCATGGCAGTAACTTGATTGTCTGATAAACCAAGACGATCAGCTGTATTGCAGATGACATCACATTCCATGACCTTCCTTGGAAACGTCAAAGTCACACTAGTCACAGTGTCTTGATGGTGAGAACATCCAGGACGAGGCTGATGGTAATCCATGTCCTCTGTGTTAGCGTCGTTGTCAGTTGAGTCACCCCAGGTAATGTCATCCTCATGAACAACTGCCTCTTGTTCTGCTGCAGCTGTAAAATAGTACAACATGTTAAGACAGTAATTGTTAAGTACATGCTAAATATCGCAATGGAGTAAAACTTAAAACTTTTTGTAACGTTCAAAGTAATTAGTTTTACCTTGTTCTTGTCTATGCTGCAGTCTTTCATTCCTCGCTGCTTGCTGCAGGGATCTTGTCTCAAAACTCTTGTCATGACCAGACATATGACCTTTCCTCTCAGTCTTTTGGTCTTCGTAGAACCTGATATCCTCATCTTTCTTCTCTCTGGATAACAGTCTGTTGTTCTGTATTTCCTGGATTGCATCTGGAGCTCCTATATCGAACAGGCTGTCTAATTCCAGCACAAATGCTCCTCTTTTTCCTCCAGGGTTACTTGCTCTTCCTTTGCTTTTCACCAGAGCACGATGTTTCTCATGTAGTTTCATGAAGAGCTTCATTGCGTTGTACTTGGTCATTGTCTTGATCCTAGCCATCTGCCAGAATGGGATGATAGATTCAACTGTTTCATATGCAAGGTCTTGAACCATGGGCCTCCCTGCATTTTCCGGTAAATTCTGAAGATTAAGGAAATACTGGAACGCCTGTCTGTTGGTGGGAAGCTGGGAACCACTGATAAAAGCTGAAGGGTATCCAACCAGGAAAGTTTCAGTGAGAGATCTGGTAGATGGCCCAGTTGACACCTGCCTGTGGACAGTACGTGGAGGTTCTGAGATATCAACTGTGCGCCCACGTAGCTCCCTCAGCTCCTTGCTTAATGCCATTGTGAAGTTGTAACTTGTAGATGGTTTTCTAGATTCTGATTGAGTTTCTGTTGTTTCCTGAAAAATGATAGATAATTATTATTATTATTATTATTATTAATTATTATTTATTTATTATTATTATGATTTATTATTATTATTATTTTTAATTTTATGCTCTTCATTTGATACCTAATTTGTTGCTCTATCTTGTTTAGATCAAAAGTTAAAGTGCAAAACATAATTCAAGGGACCCTGGAATTGGCGCTTTGGCCGATTTCAAGGCAGAAAATTTAAAGCTCCATGCGGCAATGCTTCCCAACATCCTAGGTCAAAATAGTTGTGATTTTCGGCTTTTTCAGGTCAAAAAGCATGGGAAAATGTACAGAAACCTATGAAAATAAGAAAAAGTTGATTTTTGAACAGGCCTAGTATCACTGTTTCGCATAAAAAGTTTCAGTATATATATATATATATATATATATATACCTTACCAGTAACTTTGATTTGTTACCTGAATTAATTGTTTATATCAGGTATCTGTTTAAATACAATATAAACAACTGGAAAAAAATTGGTAAAATACGATGGTGATATAGTTGTTTACGTATGGAAATTGTTTATATCAGATTTATGCTGAGAAGGAGGAATTTTATTTATATATAATATATATATATATATATATATATATATATATATATATATATATTTATATTTATATAATATAATATATATATATATATATATATATATACACACACAACTCGTTAACCTCGTTGCTGTTCAGTGCGTTGGTCTCTCTTCACATGAAGGTCAAGCTGGTGGTCCCGCCTCTAGGTCTGGCTTGGTGGAGGAGCGAGTTGCTTTCTTGCGCTCTCCACCGTACATAGCCAGGTACACCCGGCTCATCTAGTACCGTCCTGAGCCAAGCAGCTAGTCTTCTCTTGAAGACTTCAACCTTGACCCCTGTAACGTTTCTGAGGTCCTTGGAAGCTGGTTAAAAACCTTGGCCCTCTGACAACCAAGCTATTTTCCTTCAATGTTGAAAAGATCCCTTGTCGGGCCTTTAATTTGGGAACACTACACTTCTGCCTTTCCTATTTTCCAGTGTTGTTTGAATGGTAATTGGGTTTAGTTTGAGGTTTAGTTTGAATCTGTATTCCTTTCCAGGGAATACAGATTTAGTTTACGTAGTCTTTCCCAGTAGTTGAGTTCTTTGCAGCCAACAATCTTGGCTGTGAAATGTCTCTGCGTTTCTTCTAGTTTATTAGTTTCTTCCTTTTTATATGGGGGACGTCAAAACTGAGCAGTATTCAAGTTTTGGTATAATCAGTGTTTTTAGCAGGGAAATCATTACTGTCCTGTTCCTTCTTTTGAACGTTCTTAGTACCTGTCCCGCGACTCTTTTTGCTTTATTTATCGCTATCTGAATTTTGTGTTTCGAATTTCGCATCATCGGTTATTATTACACCCAGATCGATCGCTTTCGTGTTTCTCTGAATTTCCTCTCTATCTGGAGCATAATATGCAGTCTGTTTAAGTTTCTCTTTTCTACCATATCTCAAGAGCTGAAATTTCTCGGTGTTAAATATCATGTTGTTGTCTTCTGACCATTTGTATATTTTGTTCGTGTCCCTCTGCAAGGCCTCCACTTCATTTACATCGCTGATTTTTCTGCTGATCTTTGTATCGTCTGCAAATGATGTTACTATACTGTTGCTCTTTACTCCGCTGTCCATGTCTGTTAACATGATAATGAACAGGAATGGGGCCAGTACTGTCTCTTGTGGTACTGAGCTGCGTACTTCCGATTCTGATGATGATATACCTTGAATTTTGACGACCTGTAGACGTTCGCTGAGGAAGCTGTAGATCCATTTTCCCACTTTGCCTGTTATTCCCATATACAGAGTGTTTATAAAGTCCCTATCTATCTCAATGAAAACGTAGCAAAAAGGGTAAAATTCAATAACAATATAATAGAAGGCATACATTTAATGAATACTTAAGCATATGATTCTACATGAGCACCTTTAGTATCTCTACAGAGTTCGAATCTGTCAGGAGCATTGTGGAACACATTTTGGAGCATGACAGGGGTTATTTTTGTAACTGCTGTTACTTTACGAGCATGTAAATGCCCCAGCTTCATTCAGATGGCATTTTAAACACCATCGTCTTTCAACAAGATGGGGCACCTTGTCATTACGCAAACATTGTTCGGGAGTACCTAAATGAACGATTTCCAAATCGGTGGATCGGACGAGGAGGCAACAGGCCCTGGGCGGCTCGATCTCCTGACCTAACGCCCCTGGATTTCTTTGCATGGGGCTTCATCAAATCAAACGTCTATCAAACGAGGGTTACAGACCTGCAAGATTTACGTGCTCGTATCGTAACAGCAGCTACAAAAATAACCCCTGTCATGCTCCAAAATGTGTTCCACAATGCTGCTGACAGATTCGAACTCTGTAAAGATACTGGTGGTGCTCATGTAGAATCATATGCTTAAGTATTCATTAAATGTATGCCTTCTATTATATTGTTAGTGAATTTTACCCTTTTTGCTACGTTTTCACTGAAATAGATAGGGGCTTTATAAACATCCTGTACAGTATTTAATTTTATGTGCTATTATACCATGATCACATTTATCGAAAGCTTTAGTAAAATCTGTGTATATGACATCGTAGTTGTTATTGCCTTCCAGTGTATCTAGGATATTGTTGTAGTGTTCTAATAGTTGTGATAGGCATGCTCTACCTGATCAGAATCCGTGCTGATTTTCGTTGAATCTTTCCAGTGTTTCCAAGAAATCATAAATTTTCTCTCTATTCTTTCAAATACTTTAGTGAGGTGGGACGTCAATGACACTGGTCTATAGTTCTTTGCTTGAGATCTGTTCCGTCCTTTATATATAGGGACAATGTTTGCTCTTTTCAAGATGCTCGGTATTTCCCCAGTGTTTAGGGATTTTTCCCATATCCAGCATAAAGGTGTAGCTATTTCGTTTTTACAGTTTTCAATCAATAATGCGGACCTGCAGCTGAATGTGGTTTCATTTGTCCTATAGCTCTCGCTACATCTTCTGGGGTAAAATCAAAGTCTGTTATACATTCTCCTTGCAATTTCTCTTCAAAGAATGCATCTATGTCAGGTATCGCTTTGTCACTTTTTGGGGTACTAAAAACTGATTCATACTGGGCTCTCAATGTTTCAGATACTTCTTTTGGATCGTCAGTTAGCTCATTATTTCTCTTATAGCGGCGCGCGTTTTTGTTTTCCTTTTCGCATAGCTATAGAAGTATTTTGGATTTTCCTTTATTGCTTCTACCGCTTTTTCCTCTTCCCTCTCTGCATGGTCCTTAATCAGGGCTTGTATTTCCCTTCGATATCCTCCACTTTTTCTTGTATTACTTTCCTGGCATTATCTCCGCAGTTGGCTAACTTCGCCTCCACTCTCTTTCTTTTGCGGAATATTCTTCTCTTTTGCCTCTCTAGCCAGCTCCTCTTTCCTTTTGGCTGTGAGTTTGGAGCATATTTTTCTAAAATTCTCAACGTTTTTCCTTCCAAGGTTGTTAGCATTTCTTCAGTTGTTTTATTCTCTAAAACTGTTCTCCACTCTCTTTGGACCATGTGCGATCTGATTGCTTCCCAATTTATAGTCTTGTAGTTTAAGTTAAGGCCCCAAATTTGCTTCTTTCCTCAATATGTGTATTGTCTTTTAATGTTGTCGTCATATTTGTTGATATCTCGATTAAGTTGTGGTCTGAGATAATGGTTGAGGTTATTTTTATATCAGTAATCAAGTTCGTGTTATTCGTGAATACCAGATCTATGCAGTTATTTTTCTGGTATTTTCTGTTATCTCCTATGTCAGCATAAACTCATTTGTGAGAGCCATCAACATTTTTGCTTGCTCCTGGTCTTCTCTTGTGCCCCTTGACCTGGTATATATACAGTATATATATATATATATAGAGTCCTATCCACCTTTTTTTATTTTATAAATAGGAAGTTAAAATCTCAGCAGATCATTATAGTGGGGGATGGAGAGTTTATGCCTTTATTAGCGTTTTGATGTCATCAAGGGACTCCGAGAATTTTTCGGTTGGGGTGTTTGGAGGTCTATAGATGACTATTTGTATCACGTTTAGTTTTTCTATTTTCACTGCTAGGAGTTCCACAAAGCTGTTTGATTTACTTATTATCGTCTCTGTCATATGACCTTCATGTACATATATAGCACATCCACCTTTACGTCTCGTTGTTCTATCCGCTCTTAGTAAGTTGAAGCCCTCTATATTTATCTCTTTCTTATCAATACAATGTTCGCAGTTTTCACAATTTCCTTGGCAATCCTTAAGATGAGTTTCTGTGAGACATGCGATGTCCGCCCTTGTTTCGTCCATAAATCCTTTCAGGTACGAAACTTTGTTGAGTGATTGGTTTGGTCTTATTCCTTGAATATTAGCCAGGACAATATTTATGTTCTTTGTTTTTCGTTGCCCCTTGTGCATTTTAAGTTCGCTTTCCTTCGGTGTCGCTTGTTTCGTTGCCATATGATCCTCCGAGAGAGATCCATTTCCACCTACCTGTTCTGGTAGCTTCCTGCCCGGAAGCGGTTTGGCTCGGGGGGGCTTCCAGCTGTGTCAACTGCATGCGTTGAAATTTTTTTTTGTTCACTTATTGTGTTCCCATTGTTATTGTTATTCCTATTGTCATTTAAACTTTGTCCTTTGTTCTTTGGGTCCGTCGGGAGATGTTGATAGTCGCATTTTTTCACGTATTTGCAGGTTCCATATTTTGCGTAAGTCCTGCAGATGTCCGGGTGGTAGAATTTGCATCTGTCTCCAAATTTACAATGACCATTATTATAGAAGAAATTGCATATTGGGGGATGTTCACATATACATTGTCCTCTTTTAAATCTGCAATTATCTGGTTGGCAAATAACTAGCCATGTATTTTGGTTTAAAAACGGTGGTATTTTTCTCCGTGTTATTAACTATAAATTGTTTACTGGTTGTTTACTGTTGTTCAATGATTGTTCAATAATTGCTTAATGTTGTTTATTGATGTTTATTTTGGCTTAAGGAATGGGTATTAGTTGTTGGTTACTTAATGTGAAACATTTTCTTCTGATAATAAAGTATATATATCTTTAAATTTTTAAAATTTAAATCAACAAATTTATAAATACACTAATAAACCTAACCCTCTCATAAGTCACATTATATGGATATACTGTATCTGCATCCACAACAGCCTCCCGTGATTCACTACAAAAAGTTGATAAAATGCATATAATTCCTTCCCCATATTTACTCGTGGCCTTTGTTTTTTGCTCCTTATTGGGGGACAGTTTCACTCCGTTTTCTTGATTGCCCTCTTGTCTTTTCCTATTTGTGTTAATGTCTTTCGTTGCCCTTATACTATCTGTTGTCTTTATATTCTCTTTAGCCTGCATAGTTTCGGCCTCGTTGTGTGACGGTATTTGATTTTTTTCTACTTCGCCTTTCTTCGCTTTCGTTATAAGGGAGATTTTTTCATCTTCCCATTCTAGGAATCTAAAATCAAAAAGCAGATGACAAAGATCGTACCTAATCGCCTTTGTCTCATCTGTTGCATTATTGCAGATACCACAGAGTTGCAGGAATTTATTTACCATTTCCATGTTACTGATAGAGGGTAGCCGCTGGTGCACAAAATTGACTCAAAAAGGGTATTATGGGAAGTATTGGGTAGGGGTTGACTCAAGATGAGTGAGGGAAAGAATTTTTCGTTACTCCGGGGGATGGGGGATGTGGCACGCTGTATACTTCTCAGTGATTGTTGCTCGCGACTGTGGCTGCGAGGGATAATGGGGGGGGGGGTATTTGTAGGAATTTCGATAGGCAGCTAGCTTTCTTCACAAAGAAACACTCGGAAAAATGCTGTATAAATTAATTCGCTTCGTTTTTATTTACTTTTCTTGATATATGCCGCGATTTTATTTTTTAAAAAGAAATACCACTTTGCATTATCATTTAACTCACAATATCGGCACCGTTTAAAACTGATTAACTGCAGGATTTTTACTGTAATACCGCTTTTATTCAGACTTTGATCGAAACGCGTGTAACCGTCACACCACCAAAACACACCTCACACCAGCAAAACACACACACACACACACACACATATATATATATATATATATATATATATATATATGTGTGTGTGTGTGTGTGTGTGTAAAGTAGTAGTATTTTATGAAGCGTGAAGACAAAAAATAGAAGTAAAAAATATTCATATTTAATAATAATAAATCTATGACCGATGAAAAACTGATATATGTCGCCGGAACTGCACTAAATTTGATTCCCCATATATTATATATATATATATATATATATATATAATATATTATATATAAGTTATAGATATACTTTCATGATTTCTTACCTGCTAAAGTGGTTAGCCAGAGCTTATGTGGCTTGGCTATAAGAACTGTAGCGAGAGTCCAGTAAACAATGGACTTTTTCCACGAATCAAACCACAACACCACAGACCAGCAGCTCAGAATCACGCTGTGTTCACTCCTTCAGAAAGAAGAAAGAAAAGACATTAGTTTTACATCACTGTATAAAAGATGTTAAAGAATCGAACTATTACATGATTGGTCGTATTTTTGTTGTTTCTGAATTTTTAACAGAGAAAAATACCATGATTACAAAACTAAAATAGGTGTGGTCAAAAAATTTTGCAAACAAAGTATAAAATAACATGGCAGCCAAACAATTCATACTTTATTTTTTCAATATAATGGCCACTGCGTTTGCTTCATTTTCCTTCAAGCTGGCGATGCCACTTTTATAGAAGACTTCCGATCTCTCGTTAAACCCGGCTTCACTAGCCTATGAGCAGGTGAGACTTCAAGTTTCGAAATAGATAATAGTCAATTGGAGCCAGATCTGGGTTGTAAGGAGGGTGGTTGAGTTGCTCAAAAGCACAGTTGCGAATTGCAGCTTGTGCAACGCAGGCCTCTCGAACTGAGGCCACCCTCTGATGTCAGTCCTGAGCGCTGAGGTTTCGGAGGACCCATCTTGCCGAAACCTTAGACATACCCAAGCGCTCAGGGATGATGGTCACAATACTTCCAGGTGAAATTCCAGCTTCAGTATTAATTTTATCGACCTCGAAGCGCCGATCTGCTGTCATCAAGTTCTCGACTTTGGGGCCACAGTTCCCTCATGAGTAGCATCTGAAGGTCGTCCTGACCGGTGACGGGGGCTCATCCTTAAGACTCTCACCACGCCCACGTTTGAACTCTTTGGCCCATCTTGTTACTAAATGTCACGTTATTAAAATTAACCCAACTACTATCCAAAGTGATGATGCATAAAGTGATGATGCATAAAAAAAAGAACCCTGCCATATTATTTTATACCTTGTTTGGAAAACTTTCTAACCACCCTTTTTTTGTCAACTAACCAAGTATTTTATCCAACCATGCGATGACTCCACTAACCACGGTTATTTTTTATTGTAACACGCTTAAATGGTTAAAGTGCAAATATAACATACTGTAATGGGATCCACAATTTGGACTGGTTGGCAAATAACTAGCCATGTATTTTGGTTTAAAAACGGTGGTATTTTTCTCCGTGTTATTAACTATAAATTGTTTACTGGTTGTTTACTGTTGTTCAATGATTGTTCAATAATTGCTTAATGTTGTTTATTGATGTTTATTTTGGCTTAAGGAATGGGTATTAGTTGTTGGTTACTTAATGTGAAACATTTTCTTCTGATAATAAAGTATATACAGTATATCTTTAAATTTTTAAAATTTAAATCAACAAATTTATAAATACACTAATAAACCTAACCCTCTCATAAGTCACATTATATGGATATACTGTATCTGCATCCACAACAGCCTCCCGTGATTCACTACAAAAAGTTGATAAAATTTCATATTTCCTTCGCCATTTCATATTTCCTTCGTCATTTAGTAATGGTATTAAATAATAATAATAATAATAATAATAATAATAATAAAATAATAATAAGGGAAATGTCAACTCATTAGAAACAGGAAATAAACGACGAATTCTGCTCCATTACGCTTTTGACATAATGTTAGAAAAAAGAACGTGTACGAGAGTGGTCCTTTCTGAACAATGGAATCTCAATCGTGTACAATGCGTGAGCATCGAATATATGTAAAAATCTGCATATACATTTATATGTCATCATCATTCAATACATTTACGATATAACATACAATAGCTATCGAAGAGAGGTGCAAAAAGTACCGAAATTTGTTACTTAAGTTAAAGTACTGCTACTTTGACAAAAATTTACTTGACAGTAAAAGTGTCATTCCTGAAATGTACTTAAGTAAAAGTAAAAAAATATTTGCTTTAATACGTACTCAAGTACTAAAGGTAAAAAGTAGCAGCCCAAACATAATATCGATAATGATGAACATTACTTTGTAACAACGATAAGCTATGTAGTTACTATATTTACTTGATAATGAAAAAACAAATATATGACTTCAACCGGTAGACTTTGGCAGACGATAAAGAAAACAGAACACGCGTGATTGGCTAATTTAAATGCCGCGCGTCCTGTGTCCTCTGATTGGTTGCTTCAAACATGGGAGTTTCTAGAATGTTCGGGGAAAGTAATGAAAGGTATCGAGAGAAATGTAGTGGAGTAGAAGTGCAATATTTTCCCTTAAAATTTACTTAAGTAAAAGTAAAAGTAATTAAAGAAGTACTTTTGAAAAAGTTGATCCTGAAAAAGTTACTTAAGGACAGTTAAGTATGGTTACTTCGTTACTTTACACCTCTGCTATGGAATATATTTTGATGCGTAAACCCCGTAAATAATTTTTTCACGCACTTCATAAAATTAATCTCGATTAAACTGAATCCTCAAGTGACCGGGACACATTCTGTTTTCATGGGACTGTACTACAGATTTATAATAGCTGCTTTCCTCGATAATGTTAGATAGTTATCTCCCAAAACCTTTGCCAATCGTTGGATCTCTTCTGGAATTGTATAGTTCATTATTTAAAACCAGATACAGATTATTTAAATTTAAAAAATGGAAAATTCCGAGTTCTCTTTCACTTAAAAGAATAGGTAAAAACAATATACTAAAAATTGCTAAATATAACTGCAACGAGACGAGACTAAATTTAAATGACAATTTAAGTTAATAATGACCAGTGAGGAGTGCCAGAAACTGGTACAATGCTCAGGCCAACTAATGCTGCGGCCCATTGCTCTAACAGTCTAACTCCTTTATTATTATTATTACCAGTATCATCGGAAGTCGAACCCACGACTTTAGTATCTTCACTTCGCTTGTAGGGAAACGGTGTTACCGAGCCAACAACGCTGGCGACTCTTTAGCAAATTATATTGGTATGGGTTTAGGGTAAATATAACTGATTAGTTTAGAAATTAGTTATCGAATCGCCATCAAGCAGTTTCTATCATTTAACCTTTTCACCGCCAAACCCGCATATATTCGTTGCCATAAATCCATGCCTACACGCCATACCCGCATATAACCCGCATACCCTACCATGCAAGTTCTTTCAAATTAACTGTCGGGCATAATGTTCCTCCGGGTTCAGTTCCGAGCTTTAGCCTATTTTTATTGTATTTAAATGATCTCGCCCACCCCACAAACATACTTAAATTTAAATTATTTAGTAACGACACCATTATTTGTTAAATTTGGCATTTCCAAAAGCAAATGAATGGTTTATCGTGAACTCAAGCTATTCTTGAATGTTAATAAGACAAACTTTTTGGTCTTTATCGAAAGAACACATTTAGTTTCGGATGAGCTATTTTTAGGTCGAACATTACAAAGCCTCGTAAAGTTACAAAGTTCCTCGGATAATGTTTCATAAAGATTTATTATCGAAGGATTATATTTCTTAAAAATCTGAAAAACCTCTAAAAGCATTGCAATTATGTACAAACGCAAAAGTGTTATATGATTCAATATTTCACTTCGCGGTATCAAATTTTTGCATTCTCTTTTATAATGTATGATGTATTCACGAGAATTGTAGTTAATGATGAACTTAAACAAATGTATATTTCTAAAAGTCGAAGATACTGAAAGTTTAAAATATGAAATTGGCACATTCATTATTTATTTACAAATGTATATACACATAAGAAAATCTCTTCGTAATTATGAATAAGGACTTAATTTCACATCAAGAAATTCATTCAACTCCTTAAATACAAACTGACGTCAGCCCAAAAAATCAACTTTATTTGTTGAAATGAAAAGATGGAAAAACCTACACAAAAACCTAAATCATATTCAGAATAACAAAATCAAAACTGAAATCATGGAAAGAGAACAGGTAATAAAGTGGAAAAATAGGAGCTAATGGGACTTGAACTCACATCGCGTGGTTTCAAAGTCTGCGTTTCTGTACCGATCACGCCATCCATGCAGAACTCAGAAAGAAAAAAGGTTCGTTCAAACGAAGCCAATATTTACCCGTTTTTCCATGTTCTATTCAACTCCCTCGACTTTATAGTGTGTATGAATACGTTTCAAGCGCAATAACCGCACTTAAATAGGATGGAAAGGAAAAAGGCAATAAAGTGGGAAACTTGGAGGGATCACCTGAAGATCAGGACCCCCAGCATTCGTTAGTTAGCCTTATAAGGCTAACTAACGAAAATATCACGACTTAACCTAACCAATCGTCAAGGACGTACAGTTGACCTAACGATTGGTTACGTTAAGTCGTGATATTTTCGTTAGTTTGCCTTATAAGGCTAACTAACGAAGGCTGGGGTCCCTGATCTTCAGGTGATCCTAACTTATGATGTGATATTATAACATATAATATCATTTAGTAAATAAACACTCGCATTTTTTTTCTTTTGAAACATTACAAATTACTCTAAACTTAACTACTCTAAACCCCCTCCGCAATGATTAGGTCGTTGCATCAAAAAGTCCGCCTTTCTATAATTTCGACCCCTTCCCCTGAGAAGTCCTGACTACGGGACTGCTGGCATTTATTTTATCAAAATAATAAGGGCAAAAAACTGGTACTTCAGTTCGGAACATTTTATTTCAAATATAAGGAATAATATAGGGTGTCCATGAATGATTACCCTGATTAAAGCATGCTATAACTTTTAAATAAACATTCGTATTCAAACACAGTTTTAATCATAAGTAGATAAACATACAAAGTTTTGATACATAGTTAATGAATTTAATAAGCTTCCACATGTGCACCCCTAGTGGCACGTAAAATGTCTAAACGGTATTCACACTCACGCCACACATTTCATTTGTGGGTTAACTGTTGCAATTGCATCCGTAATGCGTTCTCGCAATGTCCTGATATCTGGAACAACTGTTGCATAAACCAAATCTTTAACATGACCCCAGAGAAAGAAATCCAGCGGGGTAATGTCTGGTGATCTTGGGGGCCATGGGATTGGCCCGTCCCTGCCAATCCATCGATTTGGAAATGTTGCGTCGAGAGTTTCACGAACAACATGCGCCCAATGAGGGGGTGCCCCATCTTGTTGGAAGATGACAGTTGGCTGCCTGTCCTGCAGCTGGGGGATGGCGTAATTGGTGTGAAAGCCGTTTGAATGTTTTCCACAGTCCCATCGGAAACTGATGGTCTACCACTGCTCTTTCCCTTTTCCACGTTTCCAGTTTCCAAGAATTTTTTCATCCACGACTTAATTAACTCCACATCAGGTGGATTCTTTCCATACTTTGTTCTGAACCTTCGCTGAACACTGACAGGAGATTTTGTTTCTGCAAGCCACACAACACATTGTGCCTTCTCTGTCACAGACGCCATCTTAACTGAACAACTACTACAGCGCTCCTAGCGGCGAATGCGGTAGACGAAACACACCAGCACAGAAACTCTATGTGTGTACGAGATCACCTGTAAAAAGAAAACGGGTGTAAGATCCTTCATTAAACCATGAGAGCATACTCTTTTCAGGGTAAACATTTATGGACACCCTGTATTTTATTTCAAAAGAAAGCTTCCTGAGACATGATAGGCCAATTGTTTAAACTATAAGTTTGACCCATTAACTTTAATATTCACGTAACTGACTGTAATTGTATCAATTACCTTGGTATCCTTGTGTAATTAATTACAATTGCAATTACAATTACATTGTACTTTGCTGCCCTAGGCAGCAGGCATGGGGTAATTGTAATTTGTAACTGTAATTGATTGTAATTAAAATCTTTTATACAATTGGTAAGTAATTGTAATTGACAACCTAAAATGTAATTGTAATTGCAATTCTAACAAATTGGAAACTTAAGGAAAGGCCACAAATGTTGCAGTTTATGAAAAGTGAAGCAGACAGAGATCCAGGACATCTCGAAGGTAGCAGAACCAGCCCCGCTGACCCGGTCTGCGTTCCCGTTACCGGCAGCGGAGGAGCCAGGAGTGGGGACACTTACTGTCCCCAGGGGACTCCGAGGCTATTGAAGCCGGTACCGTTTTGTTTTTGTTATTTTGAGAAGATTGTGTAGTGTGTAAGATGCATGTATATGTAGTGAGGACTAGAGGGAGAAGCGTGTGTTTGAGAGCATGCTGGACTGCTCACACGGTAGATGCGACACGGAAAAAAAGATCAGCTAAGGAGGACAGTGACAGGAGAAACAGGAGTTCCAGCACTCGTTGTATCCTGCCTAACGTTCTCCACCCCTCCGGAGTCCTTTCCTGGTCGATTGGTGTCTGCAATCTCTTCCATATATATATATACTTATGTCTACCTATGTTTATTAGTCCATTGGTCTATTGAGGTACATTGTCGTTACATACACAGAGTGCTGTGCCCACTAGCTCCTAAGGTTACCGCCGCTAACGATAACTACCATAAAATTTAGTGCCGCTAACGCTAAGCATTTCAACAGTTAGCGCCGCTAACACTAACGTTAATTTTGTCGCTAATTTTTTCTGAAACCACCCCACTTTATATATGTTCTGCCTTCCGTCCGTAACAGGCAACAACATGTTTTGCTACAAGCAGAGCAGTGGATATACAGAGTCTGTCCAACAAGTTACAGCTTACAACCTCTACATGTTGATGTCATGATCAACTCGCAGTTAGTGCTGCCTCAGTCTTTCATTATGGAGATTGCAGTTGGCGAACCAAATTTTAGTACGAGTGGTTTTGAAAAATTAGCGATTGACTTCCTCTAAAAACAGCGCCACTACCTGTTTCGCTAACAATTTTGAAAATTAGCGGCACTAATTAGCGCCGCTAATCCCAGCACTGCATACACGTGTGTAATTCAAAATTTCTCCTCTTTTTGCTAATATCTACTCAAATATTCCTAGTTGGCAATGATTTGCATCGTCATCTCCGCTTCTTGCTCTATATCCAAAACTTGGCAAATCAGCGATTGAGTAATAATTTTTTTATGAAATTTTTCAAAAGTTTTCCTTCCCTCTATTTTTTCCATGTTAAGTTACGTTGTAAATGTTGTACATTTCATCATTACTACTATGTTACTGTCAGTCATGTTACCTAACTGTTACACCAGTGATATCTACTGTTACTTGTTATTCGTTTCTTATTACTTGTTGCGTTACCACACATGCCCACACACAACATTCACCTTTATATTTATGTACAGCTCTCTCCATTCATGTACGGTTATTTACATTCTATCATTCATTCTTCAGTCTACGTCCTTAATCCTTTCAGTCACAGTGTGACACTGAGGTTCCATAAGAAATAATATATATTGCACTAAGATACAACTTTTATACAAATGTTTCTAGATGTTTAATATTGGTTTAGTTTTGGTGAGAGAAAAGGAACCTAAAATGTTTGTAATGTAAGTGACTAATTAGTAAAATGTTTAGTTTTGAATAACAATAAATCCGATGATGCTTTTTGGTTTGAAGAAGAAATATTCGCGAACGAAAGGGTTAATTAAGTACGTCATAAATTATTATAATTATTCTAATCATAATTAATTATCGTAATAAAATTGTTCATTTAAATTCATTCTAAATTATATAATGGCGAATAAATATCATAAATTGTCTAAATGTAAGACATGTTTATAATAAATATTGCGATTAATTGTAATTAATTGTATTCTTAGTAATGTAATATTTTAGTACTAATAAGTGTACAATGTACTTAATTCCAATATGTACTTAGAATATACTTAAAGGAGTAAGTTATAAATTTCCAACATGTTGCCACTAAAAAAAATGTGAAATTGACAAATAAATTAATTTTATCTTAAGATCGTAGAGTGTGCAAAATTCTTCCTTCAGGGTGGGTTTAACCTTCAACTCCAGTCCCTCAGGATTTTAGACTTAATTCTATTGTTATGATGTAAATTGATTCATTTCAAGCCAACCATCAGCGGCATCAAAAGGCTCTTTGACCATCTGCCCAAGGCAAATTTTCTTCTTGATCACCTTCATTTCTTACCAAATTTGAGCCTCAAGCAGTATTCCTGCCTTTGTGTACTTCCCCTCATTAAAAATTGACGAGTGAAGTAAGTATCTAATGAAGTAATTTTTGAGTTTTAATCAGTTCCTATCATTTTTTGGGTTATAACTTAATTATGTCAATTTTATCTTATCGGATATACCATGGCTAAGGAAGGCCCTTGTTGAACGGACAGGGTCCGCACAACATTAATATATAATTCCTTCGTATGCCCCAACCTGGAAAACTGCATTCATTTCTAGTACCCATATTTACGACAGGATGTAGACAGAATGGAAAGAGTGCAGCGAGGGGCTACTAAGCTGATTCTCGAGTTTAGAAACAAATTATACGTTGCCCGTTTAGAAACATTAAATTTGTTTTCACTCGTAAAAAGCGGGTTCGAGAATATTTAATCCAAGTATTTAAAACGACTAAAGGTTTTGATGATGTCGACGCCAAAAAAATATTTCTCCTTCAGAAATGCAGATAGAACTCGCGGTAATGGTTTGAAATTAGTGGGTAAACATTTTAATGCAATGAAGCTAAACATTATTTCGTTGATCGTATAATTAACTCGTGGAATGGGTTGTTTGTCAACGTACTTCAAAGTAATTGGGTGCAGTTCTTTAAAAAGAGACTAGATACTTATCTTGCCTTAGACCTCTAGTTAGAAGCATTTGTTATCGCGTAAAAGTATTGTAGAATTTTCATTCGGATTTTCTCCTCGTTGCTTTCAAAATTTCACTTATCTTTAATTAAAACTCCTTCCTTTATTTCAACCTCAATTCTTTTCTTTGCTTTAAAATTTTACTTACATTTAAGTTTTCTTTCTTTCCTTTAACCTCCCCTCTTAAGCAAACAGCCTCGTACGGACAAGCCAGTGTGTGTGTGTGTGTGTGTGTGTGTGTGTGTGTGTGTGTGTAGCTACAACGACATCGTCAGATACACTTTAAGAGCCTCTTTTTGCTTTCTTCAACAATTTCTGCAGCGACTTCTGCCTTCACAAGAAGCCCATTGTTTCATCGAAACATAGCCGCGACCAGCATGACGTCACATCGCACCTCCCGTCTTGACACCCTCGCAAGCGACCCTCAATCGAGTTGGCACCATGTACTATACCAGAATCAATCAAAGGCCGCCCCCCCATCCCCCGTGCCCATAATATTTCTTTACCTTAATTAATATTCAAATTTCGTTTCATTCGAGCTAAATTATTTTTCGCCAATTACCAATTAACTATTGTACATTTGTTTCTTTTTGTTATTAACCTTAATTAGTAATTGATGCAATTTTCTCACCAAGAAATTCATTAAGCATTATAACGTCACTCACTACACAACATTAATTGCAACGTTAATGTTACTTTCATCATTCATTGTTTTCTTTTAATAAAAGAGGAAAACTCATTCTATTAATTTTCTTCATTAGTAACACTATTTATTTGATCTGTAAAGATCTGGTGACCTCGAGCTCCAATCGATCATTTATTTAATTAACCTAATTAACATTTATTATATTTCCAACTTGGCAACAAGTACAGTGATTCTCTTAAGTAATCGTACTGAGAAATATTTCAGTTATATTCATCATTATTTTTCGTACCATGCATACTGCATAGGATACTTATGGAAAGTTAACCGTTCGTTTGAAAGAATTTAACAAATAAAAAAAAATTAGTTTAACTCCATCATATAATGTAAAACACTGAAGAAGTTGAGGAAAATAAAATTAAAAGTTAAAATGCAAAATTTTTGTACATTTATTTACAAAATTATTTATTACTTTGTTTCCAACTTTTCTTGAATGACTTCAATGATTCGGTTTGGGTATTTTTTCACGAGGTTTCGACATCTCTCAGTACGAATTTTAGCCCATTCTTCTAAAGAAAATTGCTCAAATTCATTAAATTCTCAATTAAATTCAGATCTGGGCTTTGACTGGGCCACTAGAGAAGATTGAAATTCTTTTGATGAAGTCACTTCATGGTGCTCTTACTTTTATGTTTTGGACCATTATTTTGTTGCAATACCCAACTGCGACCCATTCGCGACTCCCGAACTGAAAGCAATAAATTTTCTTCTAAAATTTCCTGATATTTCTTCGAATTCAAGATTCCATTGATGACAACAATCTTTCCTGGACCAGAAGCATTAAATCATCCCCATAGAAGCAAACTACCACCACCATGTTTAACCGTAGGAAGCAGTTTTTTGCTCGAACGCAGTATTCGATTTTTGCCAAACATACCGTTGCTCGTTGTTCCAGAATAATTCAATTTTGGTCTCGTCTGTCGAGAGAACTTCCAGAATACAAATCGATCATTTTGATGATCCTTGGTGCACTTTAACCTCTTAACGACCAAGGTTTTTGTAGGGTTAAGTTATGAATGCGTGTATTGGAAAGGGTACAAATTTGACCCAGTGGTCCAAAAGAGGTTAAACGAACTTCTTTGTGCGCTTTTCGTAGCGGAGGTTTGCTTCGTGCAACCCTTACATGTAGACCATTCTTTCTCAATATACAACGTCCAGGAGACGGATGAACATCGATCTTAAACAGTCTTTTAATGTTTGGGAAATATCACCTGTGGTCGTTCGTGTATTCGCAGCAGCCATTCTTTCAATCCGTCTAGCTGTACGTTGTGATATCTTGCAAGGTCGTCCACACTTTGGTTGATTATTTCAAAGCCTTTCCATTTCTTTATAACTGCAGCAACCGTCGCAAATAGAATTTGAAATTCTTCTCCTATCTTTCTATAACTCTTTCCAGACTCATGTACATCAATAACAGGCCTCTTAAGATCTGAAGACAGCTCTTTACTACTACGACCCATTGCTTACTAATGACTTGTACAATGAATGTACAGTCAACCGTCTTTTATGAAGATTCACAGAGAAAATTCTAGAATTCAGAATTGCCAACAGTCTATAATCAATAAACAACCAACTACCGATCAAAAATTTAAATTGTTCATGCTAAGGTAGACACAAAATATTAAATGATTTTGTAAATAAATATACGAAAACGTTTGCATTTTAACTTTTTTATTTTCCTCAAATTCTTTGATGTTTTACATTATATGTTGGAGTTAAACAAATCTTTTTATTTGTTAATTTTTCCAAACGAACGGTAAAATTTTCATAACTATCCGATGTATGTACAAAAGATAAGGAAGAATATAAATGAAAAATTTTCTGTACGAATACTTATGAGCGCCACTGTACAGTATACTGTATATCAAACAAACATATTAAATATTCATAAAAGAGTTAAGGAAAGAATTGTAATGTATATTAGTATCATCATTATTATTATTATTATCATTAGTAGTAGTAGTAGTAGTAGTAGTAGTAGTAGTAGTAGTAGGACTAATAAAACTTTTAAACATAAAGATATTACTGCACGCTTCAACCATTTTTATTACGCATAAAAAGACAATGTTTGTTTGTCAAAGATAAGAAATAAAAAATTAGGATTCGCATCTGATAAAATCAGAACCCAAACAAGGCATAAAAGATTTGAACACAAAAATGGTTCGACTCTCCAATTATTATTTCGTGTTTGCATTTTTTTTTAACTGTGTAAACATTTTACTGTAAGTGCGTCAGAAGCTCACTAGCCCAAAGCCCCTCATTTGGTGTAATTTATGTGTGTACATATTTACATAAATGGTTTATAAGTTTATGGAGGGGGATATGTTATGCAAGAACACACACACACACACACACACACACACACACACACATATATATATATATATATATATATATATATATATATATATAATATATATATATGTGTGTATATATATATATATATAACATTTCAACCGTTTCAAATGTTCCGTGTGATGATTCCTCATTTCACGAAGGTCAAGCTTGCCACCCCTCATTTCGAGTTGACATGCTGAAGTAGTGAGTTGGCTTCTTGTACTCTCCACCTCACATAGCCAAGTACGCCCGGCTCATCGGGGATTGTTCTGAGCCAGGTGTTTAATCTTCTTTTGAAGATGTCCACCACAACCACTCGTGTTCCTTAGGTCTTTGGGCAGCTGATTAAACAGTCTTGGTCCTCTCACAACAAAACTATTTTCTTTCAGGGTTAAGGATGTTCCCTGTCTAGACTTTAATTTGGGAACACGACACAGTCTTCCTTTTCTACTTTCCACTGTTGTTTGGGGAGTTACAGGATTCAAAGTAAGATTAGGGACAAGTTTCTCCATTATTTTCCAAGTGTAAATAATGGTGTATCTCTCTCTTCTCCTTTCCAGTGAATTAAGATATTTATGAATCCGATATGAATCCGATATTTAATTCGCGTAACCTTTCCCAGTAATTTAGTTTTTTGCACCCCTTGATCTTGGCTGTGAAGCTTCTCTGAATCCCTTCTAGCTGTCTAATGGCTTCTTTTTCATATGGGTATGTTAGGACCGAGCAGTATTCCAGTTTGGGTATGATCAGTGTTTTCAGTAGAAGAATCATTATATTCCTATCCCTTCGTTTAAAGGTTCTTAGTATCTGTCCCGTTATTCTCTTTGCTCTGTTTACTGCTATATTATTTGTGTTTCAAATTTCGCATCATCTGTCATTACAACTCCTAAATATTTTGCTTTAGAATTTCTCTGAATTTCCTGTCCATTTGGGGTATAGTATTCCATGGATTTTAGGTCCTCCCTTTTTTCATACCGTAACAGTTGAAATTTCTTAGTGTTAAACTTCATATTGTTGTCTTCCGTCCACTTGTAGATTCTGTTCATGTCTGTTTGTAGAGATCCAATGACAGACAGTAATGAATGAGGCGTTCAGTGGAAAAGTGATGAATAAGCCACTTTATAAGTTTTGAGATAATGCCGTTCAAAGATTACTATTGAAAATAAAGAGTGACGAATATACACGCGTTGGATATTCGTCATTATTCCATGCAATGTTCCTTGATGTTAAAAGAGAATGTTTTGTGACGAATATCCAATTTGACTTTATCCTTGGATGATAGACCACCCCTGATTTTTAGATGCATTCACGCATCTCTATAAGTGGCTCTATTGGTTTGTCGGGTCGTCCGAATTATTTTTTTTATTGTTTTAGGGAGAGGGGGGAAGGGGGATTAAAAACGTATAACAACCACTCAACTAAAAACGTTTTATAACACTAACGTGAAGAAACAGTACTGTCACTACTGTGGCGCAATCCAGTGTTACTACAGACTCGTGCCTCGTGACGTAATGACTATGACTCGCAGGCCGTAGAAATCTAAGGCTCTGATTGGCTGGTCTTTGCTTGGCTCATTCGTCATTCTTCCACGAAGCCAAGAGGGCATTTTCATCACAGAAATACCAAATGTTTTCAAATGGGAATAGCTCTGTAATATTTGACGAATAGCCCAATGGACTGCATCATGTGATTGGGCGTCCTTTCTGCTAACGAAAAACAAAAAAATCTCAATTTCGACCAAGATGGCGTATTCGTCACTTTTCCACTGAACGCCTCCTATATCCTCTGGGTTTCTTATTTTTCTACTGATCTTTGTGTCATCGGCAAAGGATGTTACTGCGTTGTCTCTGGTAACATCCTCATCTCTGTCAGTTAGCATAATTATGAAGAGTAGTGGAGCTAATACTGTTCCTTGTGGTACTGAGCTGAGGACATCTGATTCTGATGAAGATATTCTTTGTACTGCAACGACTTGCCGCCGCTCACTAAGGAGATTATATATCCATTTCCCTACTTCTCCTGTTATTCCCATATATTTCAGTTTATGTATTATGATTCCATGGTCACACTTGTCGAACGCTTTGGCAAAGTCTGTGTATATTACATCATAGATTTCATTACTTTCCAGTGCATCAATAAAGTTGTTGTAGTGTTCCATTAGTTGTGATAGGCATGATCTGCCTGACTGAAATCCATGTTGGTTATCATTGAAGTTTTTCTGAATTTCCAAAAAGTCATAGATTTTCTGTCTAACTATTCTTTCAAATATTTTAGTGAGATGGGATGTAAGCGACACTGGTCTATAGTTTTTGGCCTCGGATCGATCTCCTCCTTTATATATTGGGACTATGTTCTTGCTCTTCAGGATGTCCGAAATTTCTCCCGTGTCTAGTGATCGTCTCCATATCCAATATAAGTGCTCAGCGATTGCATTCTTGCAGTTTTAGATCAGTGTGGCATTCCATTTGTCCAGTCCTGCTGCTGAGTGTGCTTTTAGTTTTCCTATAGCTTGTGTAATATCATCTGTCGTAAAGTCGAAGTCCTTTATACTTTCCCCTTGTAGTTCTTATTCAAAGAACGCATTTCTATCGCATATCAGTTTGTCAGTTTTTGGGATACTGAAAGATGATTCGTAGTGAGCTCTTAATATTTCACATACTTCTGTTAGATCATCAGATAAAGCACTATCTTTGTTTTCAAAGGTCCGATAGGCGCGTGGTTTTTCGACTTCTTTTTTGCAAAATTAAGAAATACTTTGAGTTAACCTTTATCGTTTCTCTCGCGTCATCATCTTCTCTTTATGTTGCTTCTCAGTTAGTTCATGTATGACGCCATCGATACTCTGCAGTTTATCATTTAATATTTTTCTGATGTTGTTAGCTTTACAGTTACTTAATTTTGCAGTCACTCTTTTTCTCTTTCGGAACAATGACCTCTTTTGTCTCTCGAACCTGCTTCTCTTTCCTCTTTGTTGTATTTTTGGGACATGTCTTTCCACAATTTCCAGCGTCTTCTCCTCTAAAGTCATTAGCATCTCTTCCGATGTCTTGGCCTTGAAGATGGTTTTCCAATCTATTACTTCCATGCTGGATGCGACATCTTCCCAGTTTATAGCTCTGGAGTGAAAATTAAAAATTTCGAAGTTGCTTCTTTCTGTTGTTCGTGTTCTTTCCTTTCCTGTTGCTTTTACTCGTATATTGGTTGTTATTTCAATAATGTTGTGATCCGATATTATAGTTGGGGATATTTCTACGTTATCAATTAGGTTGCTGTTGTTTGTGAATACAAATCTAGGCAGTTGTTTTTTCTTGTGTTTTCTTTTATTTCTTGTGTTAACATAAATTCATCAGCCAGAGCTAGTAGCATTTTTACCTGCTCCTGGTCTTCCCGTGTGCCCCGCTTGTCCTGGTGTATACATATATTTTTCCTATCTTTTTATATTTCATGAATGGAAAATTAAAATCACTACAGAGAGAGAGAGAAAAAAAAATATATATATATGCGCCCCGGTGGTGTAGTGGTTAGCGTCGCTGACTACGAATCCATCGACCGATGACGGCAGCCGGCGCGCAGCAAAAACCCAGCTGTTCATCCTTCCACATAATAAAGAAAGTGGTTGGTAGATAAATGGGTATCCTGGGTGGCCTAGTGCTTAAGATAACGTGGAGTAAAAAGCTTGACCTTCGTAAGAATGAACAATTCGGGCGGAAGCTAACCAAAGGTATATATATATATATATATAATATATATATATAGAGAGAGAGAGAGAGAGAGAGAGAGAGAGAGAGAGAGAGAGAGAGAGAGAGAAACATATATATAAGCAGTTGAACTTTCACTAATAGGAGGAGATTGGAGACACCAATCGACCATGGAAGTACTCCGGGGGGGGGGGGACGTTAGACAGAATATAGGGAGTGCTGGAACTCCAGTTTCTCCTGTCACTGTCCTCCTTACCTCATCTTTTTCCATGTCTCATCTACCCTGTGAGCTGTCCAGTATGCTCTCAAACACACACTTCTCTTCCTATTCTTCACTACCTACACATGCATCTTACACACTACATAATCTTTCCAAAATTTAAAAAAAAAAATGGCATCAACTTCAAGAGCCTCGGAGTCCCCTGGGGAAGGGACCATAAATATCCCCACTTCTGGCTCCCCCCCCTACCAATACCGGGAACGCAGACCCGGGCAGCGGGGCTGGATCTGCTACCGCCCTTTCGAGATGTTCTGGACCTCTGTCTGATTCACTTTTCATAAATTTCTGCAACATTCGTGGCCTTTGTTCAAATTTTTAATTTGTTGAACACCACCTCTCCTCCGCTAAACGTCATCTGCTTTTCCTCACTTCTTTTCCTCCTCGTCTCTGGGACGACTGACAGCAACCCCTTTTATGTACCCTCTTACTTTCTCCATACTCAATTTCACTCCAAAGGTGGATGTTGCGTATATGTACGCAATGACCTAACTTGTTCTCGTATTCCCGAACTCGAGTCTTCCGAATTCTATACCCTCTGGCTACGGCTTACATGCCAATCTCAAACTAAATACATATGCGCTGTTTACCTTTCTCCTAATTCTACTGACTATCCAAAATTCTTTGACTACCTCAGCTCCAAAGTGGAATACATTCTTTCCCGCTCTCCCTTTTCTGAAATCTCCATTTTAGGAGATTTCAATGTTCACACCACCTTTGGCTTTCCTTCCATTCACTGACAAGCCTGATGAATTAGCTTACAACTTTTCTATCCTAAACGACTCAGAGCAGATTGTACAGCACCCTACTTGTATCCCCGATCGCCTTGGAGATAGGCCCAACATTCTGGATTTATTTCTTACCTCTCATCCTTCTTCTTACTCTGTGAAACTTTTTTCTCCGTTGGGCTCCTCTGACCACAATCTTATATCTGTTTCGTATCCTATTTCTCTAGTTTGGCCTTTGGCATTTCGGCGTCGCTGATTGGGAGGCCCTTAGGCAGTACTTCTGTGATTTCCCATGGAATGATTACTGTTTCCGTGGCTGGGGTCCTTCTGAGTGTGCATAGCGCATCAAAGAGGTGATTCTTTTGGGCATGGAGGCGTACATTCCATATTCTATTCCTACTACTAATGCTAACAAAACTTGGCTTAATTTTACTTGTTCTAATGCTATCCGCAACAGAGAGGAGTCTTTCAGAAGGTACCGTCGCCATCCAACTCCTGACTCTCACTCAGCTTAGTTTTATGCCTGGAATCGTGCAAAATCTGTTCTTCGACTCGTCAAAAATTCCTTCATCCGACAAAAATGTGAAAATCTATCCAATTCTAATTCTTCTCGTTCTTTCTGGCATCTAGCTAAGAACCTCTTCAACAACTTTACTTCCTCTTCTTTCCCTCCTCTTTCTCATTCCAACGGCACAGTTGCCGTCTCTTCTTCTAACAAAGCTGAACTCTTCGCTCCAACTTTCGCTCACAATTCAACCCTGGACGATTCAGGTACTGTTCCTCCATCTCTTCCCCCCTCTGAATTTATTATGCCTCAAATTAGAATCTCTACGAAAGATGTTTTTTCTGCCTTATCTGGGCTCAACACTAGGAAGGCCTATAGTCCTGATGGTGTTCTTCCTGTTGTTCTTAAGAATTGTACTTCTGTACTGACACCCTGCCTAGGTAAACTCTTTCGTCTTTGTCTCTCATCTGGTACTTTTCTTTCCTGCTGGAAGTTCGCTTTCATTCAGCCTGTTCCAAAGAAGGGGTCCCGCTCTCAACCCTTCAACTATCGTCCAATTGCTTTGATCTTTTGCCTTCCTAAAGTTTTTTAATCAATCCTTAATAGGAAGATTCTTAAACACCTTTCTTCTCACAATCTTCTTTCAGATCGTCAGTATGGATTCCGGAAAGGACGCTCTACTGGCGATCTTCTTGCATATCTCTCTGACTCTTGGTCATCATCCTTTCGGGATTTCGGTGAAACTTTTGCTATTTCGCTCGACATCGAAAGCTTTTGATAGAGTCTGGCACAAATCTTTAATTTCGAAACTGCCCTCCTTCGGTTTCTATCCTTCTACCTGTGGCTTCATCTCTAATTTCCTTTCTTACCGATCTACAGCTGCAGTTGTAGATGGCCACTGTTCTTCTCCTAAAGCTATTAACAGGGGTGTTCCTCAGGGTTCTGTCCTGTCACCCACTCTTTTCCTTTTATTTATTAATGATCTTTTAATTTGTACTTCCTGTCCTATTTACTCCTATGCCGATGATTCCAATCTTCACTTCTCCAACCGCTTCACAAAGCGTCCCTCACAGTAGTCACTTCATGATTCGCGTAGGACTGTTATGGTACACCTGACCTCTGATCTTTCTGCTATATCTGATTGGGGAAGAGAAAACCTTGTGGCTTTGAATGCTTCAAAAACTCAGTTCCTCCATCTGTCTACTCGTCACAATCTTTCACACGACTATCCCCTTACCTACAACAGTACACAACTGAATCCTTCCTCTTCTCTTAACATTTTTGGCGTTTTCTTTTCTCGTGATCTTTCCTGGAAAGATCACATATAAGGGGTTCCAAAAAACCTTAGCCCCCCCCCATTTGCAGCTTACATGTTTACTTATATCGAAATAGTTTTTAGTGATTATAAAAATATATAAAATTCTTTATTTATTGCAGGTATTAAAATTATTCTAGCTGATAAAGTGATAATATAATGGCTTCTCAATTAATTGGTGATTCGGAGAGGCAACGTGTGATAGATCGCATACGAGCAATAACATTTCGGGAAGCTCGTGATGCTGGAGCCACCTTTATAACACGTTCATGGGTTGCCAAAAAGTTGCGAAGAAGTGAGGATTTCGTCAAAAGAAATTGGAATAAAACTTTGGATGAATGTGAAATGGATACAACCAAATCTGGGCGCCCAAATTTGCCATTCTCTCAGGAAACAAAGGACATCATTGAAAGCGGTACGCGTAAGCGGAAAAACAGCTGTGCTAAACTTTCTAGAGAGATCGAAGTGTTGAGAGGAAAGATCGTTAGTGGTGAGATCATTCGACTGTACCGTCATAGGCAAGGTTTAAAGCCTTGGCATGAACTTCCAAAGCCAAGAAAAACTCAACTTAACATCGATGACAGAATGTGGTTTGCCCATTATCTTGAAGAATGGGATGTGGATGATTTCATGCATTTAGCTGTCTCCGATGAATTTTTTGTTTACGTAACACGTCGGCCTAACTACCAAAATGATCGAGTGTGGGAGATGAAATCGATGACAATGAACATTATCGCGAATTATTAAAAAGTCTTGACTGTGTTGGTGTGTTTGTTTTGTTCACTGCAAAGAAGCTCATGTGGGTGCTGAAGCCAAATGGTCAGAGTTGGGGTGGACAGTATTTTCGTGATATTATTCTATCCCAGCATGTCATTCCTTTGCTAAGAAACCCAAACAATGTTATGGATGTCGATCAGGTCACACTTCTGCACGATAAGGTCCCCTGCTTTAAGGCATTAGCCACTCAACAGTTGTTGCGGAACCATGAGATCGATTTCTTTGGAAATGAAGAATGGCCAGGAAATTCTCCTGACCTGAACGTCTGTGAACACACTGGATCAGTTATAAAGGACAAGGTTGAATGTCTCTTGTTTCAAGAACCTGCAGCAAATCGATTTTCGAAGGATACAATGACGCAACACATTGAAACTGTTTTAGCAAATTTGCGTAACGCTCAAGATCTATTCACGTCACTTTTGGCAAGCTACCCAAAGCGAATTCAGGCTGTCTTGGAAGCCAATGGCGGGAACACCAAGTTTTAATTGTTTCTCATTAAATGCAGGATTAAATTCTGTTTTGTAAGGTATGTTTAGTTTTACTGTACCTCTAATGGTTTAGGCCATGGGCGGGTGGGCTAAGGTTTATTGGAGCCCCGTACTCTCTTTCTAAAACAGCTTCTAAAAGGTTAGGTGTGTTGTACCGCCTCCGCGGTTTCTTCACCCCCACTCAGTTCATGTCTCTGTACAGGGGTCTTGTTCGTCCCTGTATGGAGTATGCTTCTCATGTGTGGGGTGGTTCAACCCACACAGCCGTACTTGACCGGGTGGAATCAAAGGCTTTTCGTCTCATCATTTCCCCGTCTCTTACTGATTGTCTTCAATCTCTCTCTCTTCGCCTCAATGTTGCCTCACTCTCTCTTTACTAACGCTAGCATAACGGACATTGCTCTTCTGAACTCTCTAACTGCATGCCTCCTCCTTTAAGGAGAGTACGCAGTACCAGACTTTCTACACTTTCTCATTCCTTTTCTGTCCAACTCTCTAACGCAAGGGTTAATTGGTATTTTCAACCTTTTATCTACTCAACCGGTCAACTCTGGAACAATCTTCCTCAATCCATCTTTTCTCCTGTCTATGACCTCCCATCTTTCAAACGCAGAGTGTCTAGGCATCTCGAAAACCCCGGACCTTGATTTTGTCTCTTCTTCTATGGGAGGGGCGCTTTTGTGGGCATTTGCTATTGATCAGATATACTCCTTCCTGCATAAAAAAAATAAATAAATAAAAAACAAGTTTTATTTTTAATGAAGAAAATTTTTGATGAAAACGTGACCTTTGAAAGTCCACTTTTTATCATGATCATAAAAAATCTGAAGCCCTTATATATATATATATATATATATATATATATATATATATATATATATATATATATATATCAGAGATGGGCAGTATTTAAATACATATTTAAATACATTTTTCGGTGTGTATTTAAATACATATTTAAATACTTTGAAAGAGTATTTGTATTTGAAAATACATATTTTTAAATACATTTCGCAAATACAGTTCTTAGCCTCAACTGTCAGATAACAATTTGCGCCCTGAAACAAAATACAAAATTTTCTAATCATCTAAGCCACCTGATCCAATCGTTACTAGATGGGCCAGTTGGTTGAGTGCAGCGTTTTATTACGCAAGGCATCTTCCAAAAGTAAGACAGATTGTGGAAGGATTCGAGGGCAACGGGATCCTCGTTAAAAGAGCGAAAGCTGGCATCAAATCAGATGGGTTGGGTTTTCAGCTCTTACAGTTGCAAGAACAGTACTCTTCATTATGTTCTCTTTTAGAAAAAATGGAGAGCACAGATTTTACTATCAAAGAAGCATACGAAGCGGTCAATACCATATATTTTGGAGAAGATTATGTTAATATAAAAAATTATATCAAAAAGTATTTGCAAACAAATGATATCAAGGATATAATTTTGATGACCAGGAATGCTATATCTCCATGATTATACGTTCTACTAAAAAACTGTCAACCTACCTCAGCATCAGTCGAAAGAAGTTTTTCGATTCTTCGAAAACTCCTAGCCAAAGACAGAAACTTCAAATCCGAAAATGTTAAAAAACTATATTGCGGTGTTGTATAATGCAGATGTGGAATAATTGTATTAAAGATGTTAACTGACTGCATGTGGAGTATTGTATAATATATTAGCTTTATGTATCAATCTATAAATAGATTATACAATTTATCACTAAAATTACACAACTAATAGTTTGTAATCACGAAAATTGCTTTACAATAAGTCAAATTAGACAATTTAATGGTACATACGTATTTATTAGGTCAATAAAATCAATTTTGGAG
Source organism: Bathynomus jamesi (assembly GCA_023014485.1). Classification (NCBI taxonomy): domain Eukaryota; kingdom Metazoa; phylum Arthropoda; class Malacostraca; order Isopoda; family Cirolanidae; genus Bathynomus; species Bathynomus jamesi. The sequence continues at coordinate 375 of JAJOZX010006642.1, read as the reverse complement.
GAAAATAAAGTCAATTTTGTTTTTGTTTTTCGGTCAATAAAAAATTGCCCTACTTACGAGTTATGCATATATGTTTATAAAGTCTAATAGATGATAATATCAATAAACTAATGTTACCAAGAGATAGGTTTTAGAAAAAATTCTGGATATAATTGGATAAGTATTTAAAAATGTATTTGAAATGTATTTAAATACATTTTTTATGTAATGTATTTAGTATTTAAATACATTTTGAAAATATGTAATGTATTTGGTATTTAAATACTTTTTTAAGGAAGTAATGTATTTAGTATTTAATTACATTTAAAGTATTTTGTGCCCATCTCTGATATATATATATATATATATATATTATATATATATATATATATATAT